>JAHIAM010006386.1:0-49207 GCA_021605205.1 Aegilops longissima | reverse complement strand
GAATATGTGCATTATTCTTCAAACCAATATGTTCATAAGTCCTCAAGAATTTCTCTCGCTTATTCATATGCTTACCCTAACCCTCTTATGTGAAACGAAATGGATTGGCCTCTATGCCACCATTCTCATATGGTGCTCGCAGAGTGATGAACTCTTTGCCACCCTTCAGATGTGGGTGGTGAAGAAAAGGAACTAACCTCTTCTCGCAGGGTCGGTCTCCTGACGCGCTTTAAACGTCTCAAGAATTTGTCGGGGCCCCACAAATGCCCGAAGGACGCAGTTAATCATGATGAAATGAACTTTCATTTCACACGCCCTCATACTGCTTATCTCGTTAATACTGACCGATGAAGTATATGAGATCGTAAGTTGTACTAATTCATCTCGCAGGATGATCAACCCAAAGCCACCGAGTGGGTTCTCGATAGTGGATGTACAAATCACATGATCGTGACAAGAATCTATTGATGGATGCTCCCTTATCACCGCCACATCTCAAGCATATCATCTTTGCCGACAAAGGCAAAAGTCGTATTGGTCTTGGTAAGGTTATGATCTCTATGGACATACACATGGACAAAGTCATGCTTGTTGAGTCCTTAGGATACAACCTCATGTCAGCCTCAATGCTTTGTGATCTTGATATGGTTGTTATCTTTGGCAAGTATCATTGTGTTGTGATTATGGAAGTCGACAATTCCAAAGTCTTCAAGGCTTTAGGAGAGGAGACTTGTATATTGTTGATTTCTCTACAGACCACAACCAGCCGTGTGTCTACTTGCAAAAGCTTCGTAGGCTGGCTATGGCATCGACGACTTGGTCACGCAGGCATGAGGATTTTGCACACGCTTGCAAAGAAGAAGCATGTCATTGGCATTGAAAATGTCAAATTCTCAAGGATCACTTGTGTGGAGCCCGTGAAGTCGAAAATGACCAAGGCCAAGCATCCAAATAAGACTATCATGACCACTACTCGCCCCTTCGAATTGCTTCACATGGACCTTTTGGTCCCAATCATTACTAAGCTCGTCGTTAATGATGCATCTCTATATGGCTTTGTTATTGTTGATGATTACTCTCTACACATGGGTACACATTGTTACTTACAAAAATCAAGTGCAGTGAAGTCTTCAAACGATTTTCCTCGAGGGCTTCAACTAACTTTGGTGTGAAGATCAAACACATCAGAGTGACAATGGAACTGAGTTCAAGAATTCGGTCTTGATGCCTATCTTGATGAACTTGGTATTACTCATGAGTTATCTGCTCCCTATACTCCTCAGCAGAATGGCATCGTGAAGCGCAAAAACAGAACTCTTGTTGAGATGGCTCGCACTATGCTTGATGAATACAAAACGCCTAGTCGTTTTTGGATTGATGCAATTGATACTGCGTGCCACATCTTCAACAGAGTATATCTTAACAAATTCTTCAAGAAGACTGCCTAAGAACTCCTCACTGACAAGAAACCCAATGTAAGTTATTTCAAAGTCTTCGGTGCTAAATGCTGGATTAGAGATCCTCATCACAATTCTAAATTTGCACCGAAAGCACATGAAGGTTTTATGCTTGGTTACGGAAAGGACTCGCACACCTACAGTAGTCTTCAACATCACTCTTCACAAGATTGTTGACATCAGATGTGCGGTTCGATGAAACTAATGGCTCGCAAAGAGAGCACCTACCTTCCGTGTTAGATGAACCAGCACCGAGGAATCTATCAAGTTCAAGGCAATCGAGGATGTCATTCCTATCAAGAATTTGTCAAGAATTCATTCCAAGACGCTGAAGAACGCCGAGCTGATGCACCAAGATAATGTCAAGACAATGGTGCCGAGGAAAATGATCAAATTCCTCGACGACAACCAGCTCATCCTCGTGTTGCAAAAGAAGTGCAAGTTGACAAGATCATCGATGACATTGAAGCGCCAGTCCTCTCACACGCCAAAAGCTTCACATTTATCTAACTTTTGTGGGCACTATGCTTTTGTCTCTATCACAGAGCCCACTAAGGTAGATGAAGCATTTCGAACCCGAGTGGATTCAGGCCATGCAAGAAGAATTACATCAGCCTCGAGCTCAACAATGTCCGAACTGGTCAAACGCCCGATCCTCGCAAGCATAATATCATTGGCACAAAGTGGATCTACCACAACAAGAAAGATGAAATGGCCTTGTGGTGAGGAATAAGGCACCACTAGTAGCTCAAGGCTACACCCAAAGTTGAAGGAATTGATTTTGATGAAACTTTTGCACCTGTGGCTAGACTTGAGTCTATTCAAGATATTACTCGCTTATGCTAACCATCACAATATCACTTTATATCAAATGGATGTGAAAAGTGCATTCCTCAATGGTAAGCTTGAGGAAGAAGTATATGTTGCTCAACCCCTGTGTTTTGAAGATCCAAAGAATCCCGACAAAGTCTTCAGACTCAACAAGGTCCTCTATGGCTCAAACAAGCCCCACGGGCGTGGTATGATACATTGAAGGAATTCTTCGTGAAGAATGGCTTCACACCCGTTCACTCGACCCTACTCTCTTTACTAAATCATATGATGGTGAACTATTTGTGTGCCAAATATATGTTGATGATATTATCTTTGGTTGTATCGACCAATGTTATAGTGATGAATTTGCCTATATGATGAGTGAAGAATATCAAATGTCTATGATGGAGAGTTGAAATTCTTCTTAGGTCTTCAAATTCACAACAACACAATGGCATATTCATATCTCAGAGAAATACCTCAAAGATGTCCTCAAGAAATTCGCATGCAAGATTGCAAAGGTGTCAAAATTCCTATGCCCACAAATGGCCATCTATGCATCGATGAAAATGGTATTGACTTCGATCACAAGGTATACCGCCCATGATTGGTTCTTTATTGTACTTATGTGCATCTAGGCCAGATATAATGCTTAGTGTTTGCATGTGTGCCCAATTTCAAGCTACACCAAGGAATCACACCATAAGGCTGTGAAGCATATTCTTCGATATCTAGCTCACACACCAACACTAGGATTATGGTATCCCAAGGGCTCTACTTTTGATCTCATTGGATATTCTCGACACCGACTATGCTGGTGATCGTGTGGACCGCAAGTCATCATCTAGTACTTGTCATTTCTGACGATCTTTGGTCCGTTGGTCCTCAAGAAACAAAACTGTATCACCGCTTCATCGCGAAGCTGAATACATTGCTGCTGGCTCGTGTTGTGCTCAATTTCGTGGATGAAGAAGACTCTCAAGGACTACGGCATCAACGTGAAGAATGTGCCTCTCATCGTGACAATGAGAGTGCCATCAAGATTGCTCACAACCCAGTTCAGCACTCAAGACAAAGCACATTCAAATTCGCCATCATTTTCTTCGTGATCATGTGTTAAAGGGCTTACATCTCCATCGAGCATGTGAAGACCAAGAACAGCTAGCCGATATCTTCACTAAGCCCTTGATGAGAAGAGATTTAGCAAGTTGCGTGTGAGCTAAATATCTTAGAATCTTCGAACGCTCTTTGAAAAGGACACACATCCCGACACTTATGCAAAATTGATGACTTAGATTTGCAACACATGAAGAAACGCTTTTCCTCAATCCATGAAGAATAACACTCTAAGTGTGAAGAAATTAATGAAGAATTTGATTCTCGTAACCCTACGACAATTGTACGCTGTGTCTGAAATCATCATTCTTATACGGGTCACGCCACCACCAAAGTTGAAAATCTTCAATTTGAGTTTTTCCTCGCTTTTGAAATTCTTCAGTTTTCAAATTCTTCAACTTTGCAAAATCTTCACTGTTTCCGCTGCTTTTCTTCATTATCAATACATATATATATGGGTTTATGTCCTCTACAACATTCACTTATGGCTATTTCTTCAAGTCGCTTTTCTCGCTAAGTGAATGTGATCGACCTTCCCTCTATGCTATACTCAACCCAATCTATTCACAAATTCTTCATGTGCGTCTATTTGAAACTCGCTCAAAATCTTCACCGAGTCCTTGTCACCAAGAAATTGCGAACGAACTTTAAAACTGATCTTATCCAAATTTTCGGTTTTGTCATTAAACTGCTCCGCATCCCACGATGCATTATTTTATTCACCCACGATCGCATACGATCTCCACTATACAAAGACGTAAGTGACACATGTCGTGAGAAGGAGAATGGTCAGGCACGCTCGTCTCCAAATCTTTGGGCTAACAGTTTTCACCGCCTCTATAAATACCCTCTCTCCATCCTCACTTCGCTTACTCCCGCCGACTTCTCTCCCGCTCGAGCTCAAACCCTAGCGCCACCGCTTACTCCATCGTCAGCCGGTGAGGAAGAGCTTCACCGCCGACCTCGCAGCCGACGCACTTCACGCCGACTGTGGAAATCCTCACCGCCACCAGAGCTGTCTTCCTCCGCCAAGTTAGGGCGTGAAGATCCGAACAGACGAAGCTTCACATCTACAACACCGAAGTTCGTCAGTGTTCTTCATTTAGGTAAATAAAAGTTACTTTTACTACCCTCGTTGATCCAAATCTTACACTACAAAATCTTCAAAGGTGTTTTATTCTTCAAATCCTCAAACACAAACACCTCACAAGTTATATGCTCTTGATTCGCTTTCTAAGCAATCATTTTCTTCAAGATTCCTCAATTGTGTGGATCCTCGATCTATACAACTCGAACCTAAGACAAAGAACGCTTAGTGAAATTCTTCAAGGCTCATCTGGTCAAAATCCTCAAAACTTGTTCTTTTGAAAACCTTCGAGAACGAGATATGACCTCTCCAAATTCCTCGCAACTATACTCTGCTCACAGTACTCATGTCCGCTGCTGAATCACTAGGTTCTCATCAACTTAACTCATTTGCAGCTGCTCTCGAAGAAAAGTTGCATACTTCTTCAGAGAATTCGCTTGTTCAAATTCCTCACCAAGAATATGGCGTATGAAAGAAGCCACGTAAAGGAGGAAAGAGGCCTGAGGTCATGACCGCGTTTGAAATCCGTGAGGAAATTTATGCTGATTATTGCACACCTGTGAAGGAAATATGCCCTAGAGGCAATAATAAAAAGTTATTATTTATTTCCTTATATCATGATAAATGTTTATTATTCATGCTAGAATTGTATTAACCGGAAACATAATACATGTGTGAATATATAGACAAACAAGATGTCACTAGTATGCCTCTATTTGACTAGCTTGTTAATCAAAGATGGTTATGTTTCCTAACCATGAACAAGGAGTTGTTATTTGATTAACAAGGTCACATCATTAGTTGAATGATCTGATTGACATGACCCATTCCGTTAGCTTAACACTTGATCGCTTAGTATGTTAATGCTTTCTTCATGACCCATACATGTTCCTATAACTATGAGATTATGCAACTCCTGCCACCGGAGGAACACTTTGGTACTACCAAACGTCACAACGAATCGGGTGATTATAAAGGAGTACTACAGTGTCTCCAAAGGTACTTGTTGGGTTGGCGATTTCGAGATTAGGTTTTGTCACCCGATTGCTCTGGAGAGGTATTCTAGGCCTTCTCGGTAATACACATCACTTAAGCCTTTGTAAGCATTACAACTAATGAGTTAGTTGTGAGATGATGTATTACGGAACGAGTAAAGAGATTCACTGCAACGAGATTGAACTAGGTATTGATACCGACGATCAATCTCGGTAAGTAACATACCGATGACAAAGGGAACAACGATGTCGTTATGCGGTTTGACCGATAAAGATCTTCAGAGAATATGTAGGAACCAATATGGGCATCCAGGTCCCGCTATTGGTTATTGACCGAGAATGGTTCTAGGTCATGTCTATATAGTTCTCGAACCCGTAGGGTCCGCACGCTTAACGCTTCGGCGATGCTCATTATGAGTTTATAAGTATTGATGCACCAAGTTTGTTCGAGTCCCGGATGTGATCACGACATGACGAGGAGTCTCAAATGGTCGAGACATAAAGATTGATATATTGAAGCCTACATTTGACATCGGAAAGGTTCCGAGTGAAATCGAATTTATCGGAGTACCGGAGGTTACCGAACCCCCGGAACTACATGGGCCCATAGTGGGCCTTGGAGGAAAGGAGAAGGGCAGCCCTAGGTGGTCGCGCTTCTTCCCCTAGTCCTATTAGGACTAGGAAAGGTGGGCCGCCCCTCTCTCTCTCTTTCCCTCCCAATCCTAATCCAACTAGATTGAGGGGAATCCTACCCCGAGGGAGTAGACTCCCTTGCGCGCCCCCTGGGCCGCCACCTCCCCTTGGCTCTTTATATACGGGGGGGGCACCCCATGACACACAAGTTGATCTACGATCTTCCTTAGCCGCAGCGGTGCCCCTTCCACCATATTCCACTTCGTCATATCGTCATGAGCTTAGGCGAAGCCCCGCGCCGAGAAGTCATATCGTCATGAGCTTAGGCGAAGCCCCGCGCCGGTGGAGCATCAACATCGTCACCACGCCGTCAGGTCGACGGAACTCATCCCCGACACTTTGCTGGATCGGAGTCCGGGATCGCCATCGAGCTGAACGGTGCGTAACTCGGAGGTGCCGTGACGCTCGTGCTTGATCGGTCGGATCGTGAAGACGCACGACTACATCAACCGCGTTGTTATAACGCTCCGCTTTCGGGTTCACGAGGGTACGTGACGACACTTCCCTCTCGCGCTATGCCATCACCATGGTCTTGGCGTGATCGTAGGAAAATTTTGAAATTACTACGCTCCCCAACAAAGGGCATCCGAGCCTGGTTTTATGCGTTGATGTCATGTGCACGAGTAGAACACAAGTGAGTTGTGGACGATATAAGTCATACTGCCTACCAGCATGTCATACTTTGGTTCAGCGGTATCGTGAGATGAAGCGCCCGACCGACATTACGATAGACGCTTACGCGAGACTGGTTTCACCGCCCGAGCACTCGCTGCTTAAAGGTGACCGCGGGTGTCTGCCTCTCACTTTAGTTGAATCGAGGCATACGCCCGTCCTTGAGAAGGTTAAACGGAGTCTATTTGACGGGTATCGCTGTGGTTTTGATGCGAGGTAAGAACGGTTCTTGCTCAGCCCGTAGCAGCCACGTAAAACTTGCAACAACAAAGTAGAGGACGCCTAACTTGTTTTTGCAGGCATGTTGTGATGTGATATGGTCAAGACGTGATGCTATATTTTATTGTATGAGATGATCATGTTTTGTAACCGGTTATCGGCAATCGGCAGGAGCCATATGGTTGTCGCTTATTGTATGAAATGCAACGCTCATGTAATTGCTTTACTTTATCACTAAGGAGTAGCGATAGTCGAGAAGCAATAGTTGGCGAGACGACAACGATGCTACGATGGAGATCAAGGTGTCGCTACGGTGACGATGGTGATCATGACGGTGCTTTGAGATGGAGATCACAAGCACAAGATGATGATGACCATATCATATCACTTATATTGATTGCATGTGATGTTTATCCTTTATGCATCTTATCTTGCTTTGATTGACGGTAGCATTATAAGATGATCTCTCACTAAAATTATCAAGAAGTGTTCTCCCGAGTATGCACCGCTATGTAAAGTTCTTCGTACCGAGACACCACGTGATGATCGGGTGTGATAGGCTCTACGCTCAAATACAACGGTGCAAAACAGTTATGCACGCGAATACTCAAAGTTAAACTTGACGAGCCTAGCATATAACAGATATGGCCTCGAACACGTAGACCGAAGGTCGAGCGTGAATCATATAGTAGATATGATCAACATAGTGATGTTCACCATTGAAACTACTCCATCTCACGTGATGATCGGACATGGTTTAGTTGATTTGATCACGAATCACTTAGATGACTAGAGAGATGTCTGCCTAAGTGGGAGGTTTTTAATATGATTAATTAAACTTAAATTTATCATGAACTTAGTACCGATAGTATTTTGCTTGTCTATGTTTATCGTAGATAGATGGCTCGTGTTGTTGTTCCGCTGAATTTTAATGCGCCTTGAGAAAGCAAAGTTGAAAGATGATGGTAGTAATTACACGGATCGGGTCCGAATTTGAGGATTATCCTCATTGCTGCACGTAAAAATTACGCCCCGAAGCACCGCCGGGTGACAGTTCTCGCTGCAGATGCCGAGCCGGTTATGAACGCCCCGCAAAGCAAAGCTTATGACTACTCAATAGTTCAAGCAGCCATGCTTTACGGCTTAGAACCGGTCTTCAACGACGCTTTTGAACGCCATGGAGCATATGAGATGTTCCAGAGTTGAAGTTAATATTTCAAGCAAATGCCCGGATTGAGAGATATGAAGTCTCCAATAAGTTCTATAGCTGCAAGAT
Source organism: Aegilops longissima (assembly GCA_021605205.1). Classification (NCBI taxonomy): domain Eukaryota; kingdom Viridiplantae; phylum Streptophyta; class Magnoliopsida; order Poales; family Poaceae; genus Aegilops; species Aegilops longissima. The sequence goes on along the minus strand of JAHIAM010006386.1, from coordinate 40,879 downwards.
GGAGGAGAATAGTTCTGCTGCTGAGCACATACTCAAAATGTCCGGGTATAACAATCACTTAATTCAGCTGGGAGTTAATCTTCCGGATGATAGTGTCATTGATGAATTCTCCAATCATCGCCACCAAGCTACAAGAGCTTCGTGATGAACTATAATATGCAAGGGATGACTAAGACAATTCCTCGAGCTCTTCGCGATGCTAAAAGTCATGGAGGTAGAAATCAAGAAAGAGCATCAAGTGTTGATGGTCAACAAGACCACTAGTTTCAAGAAAAGGGCAAAGGGAAGAAGAAGGAAACTTCAAAAGAACAGCAAGCAAGTTGTCGTCAGAGAAGAAACCCAAGTCTGACCTAAGCCTGAAACTGAGTGTTTTACCGCAAGCAAACCGACACCGAAGCGGAACTGCCCCAAGTATTTGGCGGATAAGAAGGATGGCAAGGTGATCAAAGGTATATGTGATATACATGTTATTGATGTGTACCTTACTAATACTCGCAGTAGTACCGGTATTTGATAATGGTTCTGCTAATATTTGCAACTCAAACAGAACTACGGATTGCTTAAGATTGGCTAAGGACGAGGTGACGATGCGCTGTTGAAATGGTTCCAAAGTCGATGTGATCGCGGTCGGCACGCTACCTCTACATCTACCTTCGGATTAGTTTTAGACCTAAATAATTGTTATTTGGTGCCAGCGCTGAGCATGAACATTATATCTGGATCTTGTTTAATGCGAGACGGTTATTCATTTAAATCAGAGAATAATGGTTGTTCTATTTATATGAGTAATATCTTTATGGTCATGCACCCTTGAAGAATGGTCTATTCTTGTTAAATCTCGACAAGAGTGATACACATATTCATAATGTTAAAGCCAAAAGATGCAGAGTTGATAATGATAGTGCAACTTATTTGTGGCAATCGCCGCTTAGGTCATATCGGTGTAAAACGATGAAGAAACTCCATACCGATGGGCTTCGAATCACTTGATTATGAATCACTTGGTACTTATGTAACCGTGCCTCATGGGCAAGATGACCAAAACGCCGCTTCTCCTGAACTATGGAGCGAGCAACCGATTTGTTGGAAATCATACATACCGATGTTTGTGGTCCAATGAATGTTGAGGCACGCAAGGGTATCGTATTTTCTCACCTTCACAGATGATTTGAGCAGATATGGGTATATCTACTTAATGAAACACAAATCTGAAACATTTGAAAAGTTCAAAGAATTTCAGAGTGAAGTGGAAAATCATCGTAATAAGAAAATAAAGTTTCTACGATCTGATCGTGGAGGAGAATATTTGAGTTACGAGTTTGGTTTACATTTGAAACAATGTGAATAGTTTCGAACTCACGCCACCCGAACACCACAGAGAAATGGTGTGTCCGAACGTCAGAATCGCATTTTACTAGATATGGTGCGATCTATGATGTCTATTTCCGATTTACCGCTATCATTTTGGGGTTATGCTTTAGAGACGGCCGATTCACGCTAAATAGGACACCGCAAAACCGCTGAGACGACGCCTTATGAACTGTGGTTTGGCAAGAAACCAAAGTTGTCGCTTTTAAAGTTTGGGGCTGCGATGCTTATGTAAAGAAACTTCAACCAGATAAGCTCGAACCCAAATCGGAAAAATGTGTCTTCATAGGATACCCAAAGGAGATGTTGGGTACACCTTCTATCACAGATCTGAAGGCAAGATTTTCGCTGTTAATTCGGATCCTTTCTAGAGAAGGAGTTTCTCTCGAAAGAAGTGAGTGGAGGAAAGTAGAACTTGATGAGATAATCAGATTCTGCTCCCTTATTGAAAGTAGTTCATCACAAGAAATGGTTCCTCGTGACAACTACACCAATTAGTGAAGAAACTAATGATGATGATCATGAAGCTTCAGATCAAGTTACTACTGAACCTCGAGGTCAACCAGAGTAAAATACGCACTGAGTGGTACGGTAATCCTATTCGAAAGTCATGTTACTTGACCATGGCGAACCTACAAACTATGAAGAAGCGATGGTGAGCCCAGATTCGCAAAATGGCTGGAAGCCATGAAATCTGAGATGGGATCCATGTATGAGAACAAAGTATGGATTTTGGTTGACTTGTTCGATGATCGGCAAGCCATTGAAAATAAATGGATCTTTAAGAAGAAGACCGACGCTGATGGTAATATAACTGTTTACAAAGCTCGACTTGTTGCGTAAAGGTTTTCGACAAGTTCAAGGGGTTGACTACGATGATACTTTCTCACCAGAAGCGATGCTTAAGTCTGTCCGAATCATGTTAGCAATTGCCGATTTTATGATTATGAAATTTGGCAAATGGATGTAAAACTGCATTCTTGAATGGATTTCTAGAAGAAGAGTTGTATATGATGCAACCAGAAGGTTTTGTCGATCCAAAGGGTGCTAACAAAGTGTGCAAGCTCCAACGATCAATTTATGGTCCGTGCAAGCCTCTCGAGTTGAATAAACGCTTGATAGTGTGATCAAAGCATATGGGTTTGTATGCACTTTTGGAGAAGCATGTATTTACAAGAAAGTGAGTGGGAGCTCAGAGCATTTCTAATATTATATGTGGACTATATATTATTAATTGGAAATGATATAGAATTTCTGGATAGCATAAAAGGATACTTGAATAAAAGTTTTTCAATGAAAGACCTCGTGAAGTTGCTACATATTGGGCATCAAGATCTATAGAGATAGATCAAGACGCTTAATTGACTTTCACAAAGCACATACCTTGATAAAGTTTTGAAAAGTTCAAAATGGATCAGCAAAGAAAGGTTTTTACCTGTGTTGTAAGGTGTAAGATTGAGTCGACTCAATGCCCGACCACAGCAGAAGATAGAGAGAAAATGAAAGATGTTCCTATGCTTCAGCCATAGGCTCTATCATGTATGCAATGCTGTGTACCAGACCGACGATGCTTAGCTGTAAGCTTGGCAGGAAGGTACCAAAGTAATCCAGATTGGATCATCGGACAGCGGTCAAGAACATCCCAAATACCGAAAAGGACTAAGGATATGTTTCTCGATATGGAGGTGACAAAGAGCTAGTCGTAAATGGTTACGCCGATGTAAGTTTTGACACCGATCCGGACGATTCTAAATCGCAAACCGGATACGTGTTTTTATTAAACGGTGGAGCTGTCTTGGTGCAGCTCTAAACAAAGCGCCGTGGCGGATCTACATGTGAAGCGGAGTACATAGCTGCTTCGAAGCAGCAAATGAAGGAGTCTGATGAAAGAGTTCATTTCCATCTAGGAGTCATACCTAGTGCATCGGGACCGATGAAGATCTTCTCGTGACAATATCGTGCAATTGCCTTGGCAAAGGAATCCAGATTTCACAAGAGGACCAAGCATATCAAGAGACGCCTAATTCCATTCGACCAAGTCCAAGTGGGAGACATAGAGATTTGTAAAATACATACGGATCTGAATGTTGCGCACTGCTGACTAAGCCTCTTCCACGAGCAAAACATGATCAGCACCAAGACTCCATGGGTGTTAGGATCATTACTTTGTAATCTAGATTATTGACTCTAGTGCAAGTGGGAGACTCAAGGAAATATGCCCTAGAGGCAATAATAAAAGTTATTATTTATTTCCTTATATCATGATAAATGTTTATTATTCATGCTAGAATTGTATTAACCGGAAACATAATACATGTGTGAATATATAGACAAACAAGATGTCACTAGTATGCCTCTATTTGACTAGCTTGTTAATCAAAGATGGTTATGTTTCCTAACCATGAACAAGGAGTTGTTATTTGATTAACAAGGTCACATCATTAGTTGAATGATCTGATTGACATGACCCATTCCGTTAGCTTAACACTTGATCGCTTAGTATGTTAATGCTTTCTTCATGACCCATACATGTTCCTATAACTATGAGATTATGCAACTCCTGCCACCGGAGGAACACTTTGGTACTACCAAACGTCACAACGAATCGGGTGATTATAAAGGAGTACTACGGGTGTCTCCAAAGGTACTTGTTGGGTTGGCGATTTCGAGATTAGGTTTTGTCACTCCGATTGTCTGGAGAGGTATTCTAGGCCTTCTCGGTAATACACATCACTTAAGCCTTGTAAGCATTACAACTAATGAGTTAGTTGTGAGATGATGTATTACGGAACGAGTAAAGAGATTTACTGCAACGAGATTGAACTAGGTATTGATACCGACGATCAATCTCGGTAAGTAACATACCGATGACAAAGGGAACAACGATGTCGTTATGCGGTTTGACCGATAAAGATCTTCAGAGAATATGTAGGAACCAATATGGGCATCCAGGTCCCGCTATTGGTTATTGACCGAGAATGGTTCTAGGTCATGTCTACATAGTTCTCGAACCCGTAGGGTCCGCACGCTAACGCTTCGGCGACAGCTCATTATGAGTTTATAAGTATTGATGCACCAAGTTTGTTCGAGTCCCGGATGTGATCACGACATGACGAGGAGTCTCAAATGGTCGAGACATAAAGATTGATATATTGAAGCCTACATTTGACATCGGAAAGGTTCCGAGTGAAATCGAATTTATCGAGTACCGGAGGTTACCGAACCCCCGGAACTACATGGGCCCATAGTGGGCCTTGGAGGAAAGGAGAAGGCAGCCCTAGGTGGTCGCGCCTCCCCTTCCCCTAGTCCTATTAGGACTAGGAAAGGTGGGCCGCCCCTCTCTCTCTTTCCTCCGAATCCTAATCCAACTAGGATTGAGGGGAATCCTACTCCCGAGGGAGTAGGACTCCTTGCGCGCCCCCTTGGGCCGCCACCTCCCCTTGGCTCCTTTATATATGGGCAGGGGCACCCCATGACACACAAGTTGATCTACGATCTTTCCTTAGCCGCAGCGGTGCCCTTCCACCATATTCCACTTCGTCATATCGTCATGAGCTTAGGCGAAGCCTCGCGCCGGAGAAGTCATATCGTCATGAGCTTAGGCGAAGCCCCGCGCCGGTGGAGCATCAACATCGCCACCACGCCGTCAGGTCGACGGAACTCATCCCCGACACTTTGCTGGATCGGAGTCCGGGATCGCCATCGAGCTGAACGCAGCGTAACTCGGAGGTGCCGACGCTCGGTGCTTGGATCGGTCGGATCGTGAAGACGCACGACTACATCAACCGCGTTGTTATAACGCTCGCTTTCGGGTTCACGAGGGTACGTGGACGGACACTCTCCTCTCGCTATGCCATCACCATGGTCTTGCGTGATCGTAGGAAAATTTTGAAATTACTACGCTCCCCAACAACCCGATGAAGCCAAGTTCGCAAAGAGAACAAAAATCAGCGCAAGGTGCGATCCAAAGGATTGAACGGAGATGGGCAAGGAATGGAGGAGTACAGATATGTAACTCCAAAGTACATGAAGAAATTCGCACTCAATCCTCCATGTCCAAGAGCTCCATTGGCACCGGTCAAGAAGTCAACCCCACCAAAGATCAAGCGTGGTGAAGACTTTCCTCAAGAATGGGCCAAGCGCCAAGCCAAGTTGGCAAGACAAGCCAATGAGGCAAGGAGGAAATTCAATGAGGACTCATACATTACCGCTGCCCATGAGGCCTCTCCAGCCAAGAAAATCTATGCCAAGAAGCCCGCCACAAGCCAAGTGCTTCACCAACAAAGGCCCTCACGCCAAGTTCTCAAGCAGGCCCTCACGGCCAATTCCTCATGCTGCCCCTCGCCTCCAAAATCCTCGCCCTTCAAAGTCCTCAAAGAGCTCCTCCCAAATCCTCAAGCTAGCCCGACAAAGTCCTCAAGACTGCATCCCGCCACGTACAACGGACTGCAGGCTTCTCCATTGCCTCCGTGTCTCAAAGAAGTTCCTCGCTTGCACCAAAGTCTTCATCCGCCCGACTGCTAAAGACTAAGGCCACAATTGGACGAGGTCCTCGCCAAGTCCTAAGAAGAAACAGGTTGCTTCCAAGAGCCACCAAGATGATGAGGCTGATGATGATGAACTTATGGAAATCATCGAGATCGCCAAGTAAGGGTCATAGAGCCAAAGGCACATCTGTGTTTCTCGCTGTTGGATCCGAGGAAAATCTCGATTATATTGATCTCCGCACAAGGATCCAAATACCCTTTGCCTGATTTTCATCTCGACTCGACAAAGTCATATGCTGACCCATTTCATCATCAAGAGAAATGGAAGTTTGAAAAGGCAAGAGAGATCAAGAAGGCTCAATACGTAAGGATAAGTTCTCAAGAAAACGTTGTCAAAATGACACCGAGGAACTTCTCAAGGTCCAGATCGAAATTCAAGACCTCAAAGAAAACTTCGATGCTTATTATGCCGATTGGCAAGGAGCCAAGGTCGATTCGCAACCCGACGAAGAAGTTCACAAATGTTGCTGCCCCAACGCAACATGAATTCTCAGCCGGAGCCTCACCAGCCAACTGAAGAACATGCCAAGACCGCTGATGAAGTTCAAAGGTCAAGAAAATGCTGCCCTGTAGGCTGATGATCCCATTCCACCACCGAAGAAATTGCTGTGGCATCACTAGTGGTGCGCCAAGAAATCGAATAAGACAGGCAATCGTGATCGGGCCATACCGAGGAAATTCAACCAGATTCCTCAGCCCTCCCGCGCCAACACCAACTCCAATTCTTCCATCCGCCTCGATGTGAAGAAACCAAGGCTGCGAACTAGCTGTGTTAAGAAACGGAAAGCATCACCAAGGCCAAATTCTTCGTCACAAGAAAATGAAGCCAATGACGAGCCTTTGAAAATCCAATTGATGCTGTTCCACTTCTCAATTCCATCAAAGGACCTTGTTCCTTTTGATGAAGATTATGTGATCCCAAGCGGATCTCGATGAAGAAAATCATTCTGCTGCTTCACAGAGCAGATTGATGAAGAAATTGAAGTGGAAGCAATCCTTCAACCCCAGCCATTTCTCACCTATGCCTCAGCCACAGTCAAGAGGCCGTGTTGACAAACTTGAAGAAGATGTGGATATTGAAGCACAACACTAGTGATGAATGATGACTTTTGGGAAAGTCAAGATCCAAATTCTCCACTCTTCACCCCAATCCAACAGATACCTCACCCCTGCTCCTACTGCTCAAATGGGCTCAAGAAACTCATCCCACTTCATCCGTCCCTTAAAGAAATTCCAGCCACTAGGGTCGATGAACTCCGCTGCCGCTGATCCTCGATCGCACCTATTGAGGAACAAGAAATTCTCACCGAAAAACCTGAGATTACGATTCCAGAGGTCGTGATGCAACTCATCGACACTCCACCGCCAAAACCAAAGGATTCCTCTCAACTAAGCAAAAGTTCAAGGTGAAGAATTCTTCAATGAGCACGATTCTTCACCGACATAATCCATATGATTCTCGCCGATAAGGAAGGGGCGCTTCGACTGCCACCAAGCCAATTTCTATTCCTCGCTTTTCAATAAAGACAAAGTCTTCGATCATGCTCATATTCCTCATGTGGACATGGAGTCTCCGCCAGCTTTGAGCCAGCCTCGTTGTTCTTCACGACGCAGACTTCTGAATTTCTGCACGATATCTCGTGGATCGGAATGAAGAACTCATTATTCAATTCTATGCAATGCTGCACATCACCGAGTCGCCAAGACGTGAACTCATGGGTATTAGACCGATGTCCAAAATACTACTACAAGGCACCAAGATCTGAATTGCTTCGCTCTCTACCACTCAGTCCTCCACTTGATGGTGCTCGCTGTATCTACAACAAACCAGAACTTTCAAATCACTATATGCAAGCATCGATGAAGCCTTTGAAGCCAAGGCAGGCCCTAAGAACCAAATTCCTCGCAAGGAATTATTGTATGTTCCTCGATCGCCCATCGGATTCTCGACGAAGACAATGAGTCCTATCAAAGGCCATGACTCAAATGATGAAGAAGTCGCTGGCATCATGAAGAATATGCTTTTCAACATCATCCATGGCGCTCCTCAACTTCCATGATTTCTTCATGAGGACTCGCAAACATTGCTATGTCACCATTTGAGCTGAAGCCTTATGCCCTTGGATTATGAGATTCATCAGACAAGGTCTTCACTCAATTACAAGGCTGATACTCAACCACCGCAGCTACTTGCCCCGATTGAAGTCCTCAAACGGACATTTACCTCACCGATGACAAGGGCAAGGCTATCGCAGGATCGATGAAGGCATTCGCCCATTGATGGACAGCTTCAAAGCAAAGATCCTACTCCACCAATGATGACTCGCCACACATGACTCGCCGCAAATACCTCACCAAGCAAAGTCCTCAAGCTATCGCGACCTGTGGTGATGACTGATCGTGAGTTACCTCGCCTTCATCAAGGTTGATCGCAATCATAAATGGGTCAAGCGCCGCTTGGTTCAATTCTTCACAACATGACCTCAACACACAATCCAAAGGAAGAAAAACCACTACTACCTCCATGAAACCTTCAAACGCACTGGCTGTTCTTTCACATGTCTACAAAGGCGGAAGAACTGACGACAATGGGACTCAAGGAAGAATTTGACTGGTCTGCACCTCCTCCAAGAAATACAAGAAGGTCAAAGTTCCTTCCTTGGTGGCTAGCTCCTATTCTTCATCGCTACGACATCGATGAAAATGAAGACTTGACGACACCGCGGCAGGCCCTACTACAACAACCGACCCTAACAACGCCAAGCGCCTTCTTCAACTTGAAATTCTTCAGAGCGTTAGTCCTCGCCGATCCTTTTGGTCATTCGATGACAAAGGGGAGAAATTTGAGTTAGTCTTCGCCGGTCTATTTTATTGCCCATATACAACAATTTATTTTTGTTAAGTTACAACTCTCGCTCTTCTCAAACTTTTATTGGATCGAGTTGTAATCTTAAACCCGATGGTGCTTTGATACTTTTGATGCATTGTGCTCTTGCACTATGCTCGATTCTCTTGAGCTTCTTGAGCTCGATACTCTTGATGCGCATTTTGCATGCTTGTTCCTCATTAATGTTATTGCACGCATGCTGAATTACGCTAAGCACCATATCTCATCATGCATTTCAAATTCTTCATATTATATGTCAAATGCGTATGAATTACAAGATATAGGGGGAGATCTCCATGATTCAACTCTTCAAATGTGCATTGCCTCAAAAGCAAATTCCTCACTATGCACATATTCAGGGGGAGTTCTTCTATATCTTGCAATCAAATTCCTCAATATCAGTATTTACACTTCATATGTTTATCCCCGTTGAAAACTTAACCTATATTGTCATCAATCACCAAAAGGGGAGATTGTAAGTGCATCTAGTGCCCTTAGTGATTTTGGTGTATTGAAGACTTATAGGTTAAGGAACTAATGCGCTTGTGAGTGTACACAGGTCTATAAGTCTATGAGGAGTTTGATATTTACAGAGAAAGTCGAATTCTAAAAATGAAGTTCTTCGATCAAGACTTTGATATTCAAGACTTTCTCAAGACTTTGAAAGTGAAGAAATTGGTGTGACCTTGAAGACTTAGTATTCATTTGAGGAACATGAAGCGTGAAGACTTTTGTTTTCAGAGGTTCATTTTCTTTCTTGAGTCATAGGAAACACCGCATCGTTAAAGGGGGTCGAGGAAATACTAAGGAAAAATTTCCATGTGATGCTCAACTCAAAATCCTACACCTACCAATCCCTTCGAGTGAAGCCTTTGAAATCTCATACAGTTCACTAATTTCTTCAAAGGATGAGACGAAGTTCTTCCGTCACGAGGAATTTGTTCTCGACCGAGGAGTTAGGAATTCGCCAAAGGCGGATTGCCTACACAAGGAGGAACATGATAGCCCCGAGGAATTTGAGATTCAAATTTCCGATCACGGTCGTGGTTACGCGCCACTGTCCCAAAATATCTTATCCACCTAACGGTCATATCATTGAAGGGCATTTATGTCTTATCATGTCGGGTTGCTCCCTAGGCTATAAATAGTCGCTTCTACAACCACTAGCTGATTGGCTGCTCCGAGAAAACTTGACACTTGTCATTTGAGAGCAACCCATCCTCCGAGGACTTTGAGTGAAAATCATCAAGTGAGGAAAACCCAAAACCAAACCCCATAAACCCAAAGTGATTGAGCATCATCAAGAGATTGATCCTGTGGATCCGACACTTGTTACCTTTGAAGACTGTGCTTCTTCCAGACGGTTAGGCGCCATGGTCTAGAGCATCCAAGAGGAATTGTGGATCGCCGAGTGACCAAGTCTGTGAAGGTTTGGAAGTCGCTCAAGACTTACCACGAGTGATTGGACGAGGTCTCAGTGACCTTAGTTCAAGGAGAATACGGTGAGGACTTGTGTCCTGAGCTGCGTGCTCAGCGATCGGGTGTCCGGATCTGTGTCCTCGAGTTTAAATACTCACCGCCCAACCAAACGCATAACCGAGACAGCAGTTGGAACTGGTCTACCAAATCATTGTCTTCACCAACCTTATCGGTTCTATCTCCTCAACCCTTTCATTTCCTCACATCGTGTTGAGTGTTTATTCATATCTGTGTTTGAAGACTTTGATCAAGACTTTCTCAATTTCCTCGCCCAATTTCTTCACCGCTTTGTCTTCATCTTGTGATATCCTCGTGTTTACGCTTTTCTCGCATTCTTGATTGTCTTCATTTCATCATGATGACCATGCCCGCATTCTCTTATGCTTACTTCGAGTACTTATTCCACAGTAAGTAGTTCTTCGCTAAGGAATTTCCTCACCGCAAATTCCTCGTTGAAGAATTCATAAAATCGCCTATTCACCCTCTAGTCGATATAACGACTTTCAAAAACAATTGGTGTTTTCCAAAATGTTTGTGAACTTTAAAAGATGTTCCTTTCATATTTTGTTCGTGTTTTTCAAAAGTGTACATAATTTTTTAAACATGTTTAGGATTGAAAAATTTGTTCATGTTTCCTAAAATATTCAGAAACTTCATACTTGAAAATCCCTCAACCTCATGGGCCTTCTCTCGCGCATTTATGACTTAACAAAACTATTAAATGTCCTTGATCAATGATTGGAAAAATAGTGGATTGATTCCTTCACACGTGGCAAAACCGAGAAGCTAAATGTTCCTTTTTCGTGCACACAGGGCTTTGCTTGCACATATAATTATCGCTGACCTTAAGTGCATACTATTTTATCTCCTGTTGCAACGCACGGGCATATAAAGTAGTTATACTAACGGATCTTACCGAAGTTTTCTCGTTGAAGTTTTGTGTGGATGAAGTGTCTAAACGAGGAAGTCTCGATATGAGGAAAAGGAAGAGAGGAAAGAGTTTGCTTGGGGATGCCCGAGGCACCCCAAGTAAATATTCAAGGAGACTCTGCTGCCTAAGCTTGGGATGCCCCGAATGCATCCCCTTTCTTGAACAAGTATCGTATGTTTTCGATTCGCTTCGCTCATGCGATATGTGCAAGTCTTGGAGCGCCTTTTGCATTTAGTTTTCATTTTTCTTTATGAACCATGCTGGTATGAGATGTCCTTGGTTGATTTATAGAATGCTCATTGCACTTCACTTAAATCTTTTGAGTATGGCTTTATAGAATGCTTCATGTGCTTCACTTATATCATTTGAAGTTTGATTGCCTGCTTCCTTTACATAGAAAACCGCCATTTGTAGAATGCTCTTTTGCTTCACTTATAATTGTTAGAGCGTGGGCATATCTTTTGTAGAAAGAATTAAACTCTCTTGCTTCACTTATATCTATTTAGAGAGATGACAGAATTGGTCATTCACATGGTTAGTCATAAAATCCTACATAAACTTGTAGATCGCTGAATATGATATGTTTGATTCCTTGCAATAGTTTTGCGATATAAAGATGGTGATATTAGAGTCATGCTAGTGGGTGGTTGTGGATTGTAGAGACACTTGTGTTGAGGTTTGCAAGTCCCGTAGCATGCACGTATGGTAACCGTTGTGTTACAAATTTGAAGCATGGGGTGTTTCTTTGATTGTCTTCCTTATGAGTGGCGGTCGGGGACGAGCGATGGTCTTTTCCTACCAATCTATCCCCCTAGGGGCATGCGTAGTAGTACTTTGCTTCGAGGGCTAATAAAATTTTGCAATAAGTATATGAGTTCTTTATGACTAATGTGAGTCCATGGATTATACGCACTTTTACCTTTCCATCATTGCTAGCCTCTTCGGTACCGTGCATTGCCCTTTCTCACCTCGAGAGTTGGTGCAAACTTCGCCGGTGCATCCAAACCCCATGATATGATATGCTCTATCGCACATAAGCCTCATTATATCTTCCTCAAAACAGCCACCATACCTACCTATCATGGCATTTCCATAGCCATTCCGAGATATATTGCCATGCAACTTTCATCATCATCATATACATGACTTGAGCATTTATTGTCATATTTCTTTGCATGATCGTAAGATAGCTAGCATGATGTTTTCATGGCTTGTCCATTTTTTTATGTCATTGCTACGCTAGATCATTGCACATCCTGGTACACTGCCGGAAGCATTCATATAGAGTCATATCTTTGTTCCAGTATCGAGTTGTAATATTGAGTTGTAAGTAAATAAAGTGTGATGATCATCATTATAGAGCATTGCCCCATAAAAAAAGAAAAAAAAAGAAAAAAGGAAAGGCCAAAGAAGCCTAAATAAAAAAGGGGGGCAAAGAAGCCCACCGAAAAATAAAAAAAAGAAAAGAAATGGGGCAATGTTACTATCCTTTTTCCACACTTGTGCTTCAAAGTAGCACCATGTTCTTCATATAGATTGTCTCCTATGTTGTCACTTTCATATACTAGTGGGAATTTTCATTATAGAACTTGGCTTGTATATTCCAACGATGGGCTTCCTCAAATGCCCTAGGTCTTCATGAGCAAGCAAGTTGGATGCACACCCACTTAGTTTCTTTTGTTGAGCTTTCATACACTTATAGCTCTTAGTGCATCCGCTGCATGGCAATCCCTACCCTCGCATTGACATCAATTGATGGGCATCTCCATAGCCCGCTAATTAGCTGCGCCGATGTGAGACTTTCTCCTTTTTGTCTTCTCCACATAACCTCCATCATTATATTCTATTCCACCTATAGTGCTATATCCATGGCTTGCGCCATGTATTGTGTGACGGTTGAAAAAGCTGAAGCGCGCTAAAAGTATGAACCAATTGCTCGGCTTGTCATCGGGTTGTGCATGATGGGGGCATTTTGTGTGACGAAATGAAGCATGGCCAAACTATATGATTTTGTAGGATAAGCTTGCTTTGGCCTTGTTGTTTTGAAAAGACATGATTGTTTTATTGGTACGCTCGAAGTATTATTGTTTTTATGTCAAATGATAGACTATTGCTTTGAATCATTCATGTCTTAATATTCATGCCATGATTAGACATATGATCAAGATTATGCTAGGTAGCATTCCACATCAAAAATTATTTTTTTTATCATTTACCTACTCGAGGACGAGCAGAAATTAAGCTTGGGGATGCTAATACGTCTCTGTCGTATCTATAATTTTTTATTGTTCCATGCCAATATTCTTCAAGTTTCATATACTTTTGGCAACTTTTTATACTATTTTTTGGGACTAACATATTGATCCAGTGCCCAGTGCTAGTTCCTGTCTGTTTTTTGTTTCGCAGAAACCCAATATCAAACGGAGTCCAAACGGGATAAAAACGGGCGGAGAATTATTTTGGAAATATTTGTGATTTTTGGGAAGTAAAATCAACGCAAGACGGTGCCCGAGGGGGCCAGGAGAAAGGGGGGCGCGCCCTGGACTCTCCTGGCCCCCGTAAGGCGGTTGACGCCTTCTTTTGCTGCAAGAAAGCTAATTTTATGAGAAAGATCTCGGCGAAAGATTCACCCCAATCGGAGTTACGAATCTCCGAATATAAAAGAAACGGTGAAGGGGCAGAATCTGAGAACGCAGAAACAGAGAGATAGATCCAATCTCGGAGGGGCTCTTGCCCCTCCCAAGCCATGGGAGCCAAGGACCAGAGGGGAAACCCTTGTCCCATCTAGGGAGAAGGTCAAGGAAGAAGAAGAAGAAGGGGGGCTCTCTCCCCCTTGCTTCTTGTGGCGCCGGAACGCCGCTGGGGGCCATCATCATCACCGCGGTCTTCACCAACACCTCCGCCATCTTCACCAACATCTCCATCACCTTCCCCATCTATATCCAGCGGTCCACTCTCCCGCAACCGCTGTACCCTCTACTTGAACATGGTGCTTTATGCTTCATATTATTTTCCAATGACGTGTTGCCATCCTATGATGTCTGAGTAGATTTTCGTTGTCCTATCGGTGATTGATGAATTGCTATGATTGGTTTGAGTTGCATGTTTTATTATTGGTGCTGTCCTATTGTGCCCTCCGTGTCGCGCAAGCCTGAGGGATTCCCGCTGTAGGGTTTGCAATATGTTTATGATTTGCTTATGGTGGGTATGGAGTGACAAAAGCACGCACCGAGTAAGTAGGTTTTTATGTATGGGATAAAGGGGACTTGATACTTTAATGCTATGGTTGGGTTTTACCTTAATGAATCTTTAGTAGTTGCGGATGCTTGCTAGAGTTCCAATCATAAGTGCATATGATCCAAGTAGAGAAAGCATGTTAGCTTATGCCTCTCCCTCAAATAGAATTGCAATAGTGATTACCGGTCTAGTAACGTAGTCAATTGCTTAGGGACACTTTCACAACTCCTACCACCACTTTTCCACACCCTCTTTATTTACTTTATTGCATCTTTATCTAAACAGCCCCTAGTTTTTATTTACGCGTTCTTTATTATCTCGCAAACCTATCCAACAACACCTACAAAGTACTTCTAGTTGCATACTTGTTCTAGGTAAAGCGAACACTAAGCATGCATAGAGTTGTATCACTGGCCGATAGGACTTGAGAGAGTATTTGTTCTACCTTTAGCTCCTCGTTAGGTTCGACACTCTTACTTATCAAAAGAGGCTACAACTATCCCGTATACTTGCGGGTTATCAACCAGCACCTCCATTAGGTGCCACCTCCAGCCGTGATACAAGAAAGCAGGCACAACCACCACTATCTGCCAAGAGCGCACCTGCCAGGCCTACACAGAGCTCTTCTTCTTCCATGGCATCAACTGGGCACACAAGTGATATTATTTGTCGTCGTTGTAAGGGAAGAGGTCATTATGCGAGAGAATGCAAATCTCAGCGTGTGATGCTTGCTACTGAGGATGGTGGGTATGAGTCTGCTAGTGACTATGATGAGGAGACGTTGGCTCTTATTACACGTGAAGAACACGGTGGAGATGATTCTGATCATGAGACACAATACATGGCTCCTGAAGACGCTGACAGGTATGAATGTTTAGTTGCTCAACGTGTTTTGAGTGTGCAGGTCACACAAGCTGAGCAAAATCAGTGGCATAATTTGTTCCATACAAAGGGAGTTGTGAAGGAACGTTCTGTGCGCATCATCATAGACGGAGGGATCTGCAACAACTTGGCTAGAATGGAGATGGTGGAGAAGCTCTCTCTCACCACAAGACCACATCCACATCCTTACTACATCCAATGGTTCAACAACAGCGGCAAGGTTAAGGTAACACGTACTGTTCGTGTGCATTTTAGTATCTCTACATATGCTGATTATGTTGATTGTGATGTGGTACCTATGCAAGCATGTTCCTTATTATTTGGTAGACCATGGCAATTTGATAAAAATTCTGTACACCATGGTAGAAATAATCAGTATACTCTTGTTCATAAGGATAAAATATTACTTTGCTTCCTATGACTCCTGATTCCATTTTGAAAGATGATATTAATAGAGCTAATAAAGCAAAACAGAGCAGAATAAGAGTGAAAATCAGATTGTGGCAAAAGAATATGAGCAACAAATGAAGCCCAATAATAAACCATCTAGTGTTGCTTCTGAAATTAAATTAAAAAGTGCATGTTTATTTGCCACCAAATCTGATATTGATGAGCTAGATTTCAGAAAATCTGTTTGTTATGCTTTTGTGTGCAAAGAGGCATTATTTTCATTCGAGGACGGTTTTCCTCTTTGCCTCCTGCTGTCACTAACATTTTGCAGAGTTCTCCGACGCCTTTCCACAAGACGTACCACCGGATTACCGCCTATTCGAGGGATTGAGCATCGATTGACTTAATTCGTGCTTCACCGCCAAACCGTGGCGCCATACCGCACTAATCCAGAGGAGACGAAGGAGATTATGCGTCAAGTACAAGAGCTTCGACAAAGGTTATATACGCGAATCCCTTAGTCCTTGTGTGGTTCCTATTATTATAGTGCCGAAAAAGGATGGTACATCGCGTACGTGTGTTGATTGTAGAGGCATTAATAATATTACTATTCGTTATCGCCATCCTATTCCTAGGCTAGATGATATGCTTGATGAATTGAGTGGCTCTACAATATTCTCCAAAGTTGATTTGCATAGTGGATACCATCAAATTCGTATGAAATTGGGGGATGAATGGAAAACAACATTTAAAACTAAGTTTGGATTATATGAGTGGTTAGTCATGCCTTTTGGGTTAACTAATGCATCTAGTACTTTCATGAGATTAATGAACGAAGTTTTACGTGCTTTCATTGGACGATTTGTGGTAGTTTACTTTGATGACATATTGATTTATAGCAGATCTTTGGAGGAACATTTGGAACATTTACGTGTTGCTTTTATTGCTCTACGTGATGCACGTTTGTTTGGTAACCTTGGGAAGTGCACCTTTTGCACTGATCGAGTGTCTTTTCTTGGCTATGTTGTTACTCCACAGGGAACTGAAGTTGATAAAGCCAAGATTGAAGCTATTGAGAGTTGGCCGCATCCCAAAACGGTCACACAAGTGAGGAGTTTTCTTGGCCTCGCTGGATTCTATAAGCGTTTTGTGAGAGATTTTAGCACCATTGTTGCACCTCTCAATGAGCTTACAAAGAAGGATGTGCCTTTTGTTTGGGGTACCGCACAGGAAGAAGCCTTCACGGTGTTGAAAGATAAGTTGACACATGCTCCTTTACTCCAACTTCCTGATTTTAATAAGACATTTGAGCTTGAATGTGATGCTAGTGGAATTGGATTAGGAGGTGTGTTATAACAAGATGGCAAACATGTTGCATACTTTTCTGGAAAAAAAAATTGAGTGGGCCTAGTCTGAATTACTCTACTTATGATAAAGAATTATATGCTCTTGTTCGGACTTTAGAAACATGGCAACATTATTTATGGCCCAAAGAATTTGTTATACATTCTGATCATGAATCTCTGAAACATATTAAAAGTCAAGCTAAACTGAATCATAGACATGCTAAATGGGTTGAATTCATTGAGACTTTCCCTTATGTCATTAAACACAAGAAGGGTAAATAAAATGTTATTGTTGATGCATTGTCTCGTCGCTATACTATGCTTTCACAACTTGACTTCAAAATATTTGGTTTGGAGACCATCAAAGATCAATATGTGTATGATGCTGATTTTAAAGATGTATTGCAGAATTGTAAAGAAGGAAGAACATGGAACAAGTTCGTCGTTAATGATGGATTTGTGTTTCGTACAACAAGCTATGCTGCTCCAGCTACCTCCGCTCGCCTTTTGTTGTTGCAGGAGGCGATGGAGGAGGACTAATGGGACACTTTGGCGTGAAGAAGATGGAGGACGTACTTGCTACACATTTCTTTTGGCCAAAGATGAGACGGGATGTTGAGCGCTTTGTTGCTCGCTACACTACATGTCAAAAAGCTAAGTAACGACTCAATCCTCATGGTTTATATATGCCTATGCATGTACCTAGTGTTCCTTGGGAGGATATATCTATGGACTTTGTTTTAGGTTTACCTCGAACAAAGAAGGGGAGGGATAGCATATTTGTTGTCGTGGATAGATTCTCGAAAATGGCACACTTTATACCATGTCATAAAAGCGATGATGCTGTTAATGTTGCTGATTTGAAGAATAATAAGAAAATGTGGGAAGAATGCTTGCCTCATATTGAATTTGCTTATAATCCATTGTTACATCCACAGCCCCTGCTGCTATACATACTGGACCAATTACTAGAGCTCGCGCACGCCAATTAAATTACTGTGTACTTTCGCTTTTTGGTAATGATTCTAATGTTCATGAGAATATGATGCTGCCTAAATTGGATACATTTGTTTTGCTTACAAATGAAGGGCCTAGCTTGGAGAAGGATGAACATTGGAGCAAGAACAAGCATGGAGATGATGGCATGCGCAAGGGGAACAAGAACGGAGTTACAAGTGATGATTTCAGGACGTTGAAGCCACCATAATGAGTGCATGAAGCCTTGGACGAAATATACAAGATGCTACTTCATACCTTTCATCCAGAGGCTATTCTAGGTGTTGCGTCACCTTATTATTGGGCCAGGCCCATGTATTTTCGAAATACTTGAGTATAGGCTGTTTTAGAGTCCGTATGTGGGGAAACAAGAGATAGGGTTGGTTTCAGACCCTTCCCAAGGGCCACGAAATTCCTCTTCCTCCATATATACAGCCCTTAGGGCGCTGCTTAGACTTTGGGTTTTGTTTAGATTAAAAGTTTGCCATAGCTGCAACTTCACAGACATCGCTTGTGTTCAACGACTGCATAAAGGCCACAGTAACCCCACCTTGATCAATAAAGCTTTCATCTTATATTCGCAATATCCAGATTGTAATCTCAGTTTCTTGCTTGTTCTTCGCTTGCTCAAGAGAAATGCACTCGTGGTCGTTGATCTGTTGGGGAACGAGCATAAATTCAAAATTTTCCCACGTGTCACCAAGATCTATCTATGGAGAAACCAGCAACGAGGGAAAGAGAGTGCATCTACATAACCTTGTAGATCGCTAAGCGGAAGCGTTCAAGAGAACGGGGTTGAAGGAGTCGAACTCGTCGTGATCCAAATCACCGGAGATCCTAGTGCCGAACGGACGGCACCTCCGCGTTCAACACACGTACAGCCCGGTGACGTCTTGCATGCCTTGATCCAGCAAGGAGAGAGGGAGAGGTTGAGGAAGACTCCATCCAGCAGCAGCACAATGGCGTGGTGGTGGTGGAGGAGCGTGGCAATCCTGCAGGGCTTCGCCAAGCACCGCGGGAGAGGAGAACGGAGAGAGGTAGGGCTACTCCAAGAGGGAGAAGTTCTCATGTGTCTGGCAGCCCCAAAACCTCAAGTATATATAAGGGGGAAGGGGGCTGCGCCTCCTTTAGGGTTTCCCACCACAAGGGTGCGGCTAGCCCTAGATCCCATCTAGGGGGGGCGCCAAGGGGAGAGGGGCGCCCACCAGGTGGGCCTTAAGGCACATCTCGACCTAGGGTTTGCCCTCCCCACTCTTTCCCACGCCTTTGGGCCTTGGGGGGGGCCCCAGCCCACCTAGGGCTGGTCCCTCCCACACTTGGCCCACGCAGCCTTCTGGGGTTGGTGGCCCCACTTGGTGGACCTCGACCTCCCGTGGTCCTCAGACGCTACCGAAAAACCCAAACTTTTCCGGTGACCAAAACAGACTTCCCATATATAAATCTTTACCTCCGACCATTCCGAACTCCTCGTGACGTCCGGGATCTCATCCAGACTCAACAACATTCGCTAACCACATACAAACTTCCTTTATAACCCTAGCATCATCGAACCTTATGTGTAGACCCTACGGTTCGGGAACCATGCGATATGACCGAGATGTTCTCCGTCAATAACCAACAGCGGATCTGGATACCCATGTTAGTTCCCACATGTTCCACGATGATCTCATCGGATGAACCACGATGTCAAGGACTCAATCGATCCCAGATACAATTCCCTTTGTCTAGCGGTATTGACTTGCCCGAGATTCGATCGCCGGTATCCCGATACCTTGTTCAATCTCGCTACGCAAGTCTCTTTACTGCTCCGTAACACATCATCCCGTGATCAACCCCTTGGTCACATTGTGCACATTATGATGATGTCCTACCGAGGGCCCAGAGATACCTCTCCGCCACACGGAGTGACAAATCCCAGCCTCGATTCGTACAACCCAAAAGACACTTTCGAGATACCGTAGTGCACCTTTATAGCCACCCAGTTACGCTAGACGCTTGGTACACCCAAAGCATTCCTACGGTATCCGGAGTTGCACAATCTCATGGTCTAAGGAAATGATAGTTGACATTAGAAAAGCTTTAGCATACTAACTACGCATCTTTGTGCTAGGCTTAGGATTGTCTTGTCCATCACATCATTCTCCTAATGATGTGATCCGTTATCAATGACATCCAATGTCCATGGTCGAAACCGCAACCATCTATTGATTAACGAGCTAGTCAACTAGAGGCTTACTAGGACATGGTGTTGTCTATGTACCCACACATGTATCTGAGTTTCCTATCAATACAATTATAGCATGGATAATAAACAATTATCATGAACAATTAAATATAATAATAACTAATTTATTATTGCCTCTAGGGCATATTTCCAACAGTCTCCCACTTGCACTAGAGTCAATAATCTAGTTCACATCGCCATGTGATTAACACTCACAGGTCACATCACCATGTGACCAACATCCAAAGAGTTTACTAGTGTCATTAAACTAGTTCACATCATCATGTGATTAAGACTCAATGAGTTCTGGGGTTTGATCATGTTTTGCTTGAGAGAGAAGTTTTAGTCAACGGGTCTGCAACATTCAGATCCGTGTGTACTTCGCAAATCTTTAGGTCATATTGTAAACGCTGCTTCCACGCTCCACTTGGAGATATTCCAAATGGTTGTTCCACTATACGTATCCTGTTTGCTACTTAGAGTCATTCGGATAGGTGTTAAAGCTTGCATCGACGTAACCCTTTACGCCGAACTCTTTATCACCTCCATAACCGAGAAACATGTCCTTATTTACTCCAAGGACAATTTTGACCGTTGTCCAATGATCCATTCCTGGATCATTCTTGTACCCCTTGACCGACTCATGGCAAGGCACACTCCCGGTGCGGTACACAAGATAGCATACTATAGAGCCTACGTCCGAAGCATAGGGACGACCTTCGCCCTTTCTCTCTCTTCGCCGTGGTCGAGCTTTAACTCTTAACTTCATACCTTACAACTCGTGCAAGAACTCCTTCTTTGATCGATCCATCTTGAACACTTTCAAGATTATGTCAAGGTATGTGCTCATTTGAAAGTATTATTAAACATTTTGATCTATCTTATAGATCTTGATGCTTATTGTTCAAGTAGCCTAATCCAGGTTTTCCATTGAAAACACTTTTCAAACAACCCTATATGCTTTCTAGAAATTTATATCATTTCGATCATCAATATGTCAACAACATATACTCATCGAAATCTATAGTGCTCCCACTCACTTCTTTGGAAATACAAGTTTTCATAAACTTTGTATAAAATCAAAATCTTTGATCATCTCATCAAAGCGCACATTCCAACTCCGAGATGCTTACTCCAGTCCTTAGAAGGATCATTGAGCCAAAGATACCTTTCAAAGATCCTTAGGATCGACAAAACTTGCTGATTGTATCACATACAACCTTTCCTTACGAAGACCGGTAAGGAAACTCATTTTGACATCCATCTGCCAGATTTCATAAATGCAGATAATGCTAACATGATTCCGACGGACTTAAGCATCGCTATGGATGAGAAAATCTCATCGTAGTCAACTCCTTGAACTTTTGAAAAAACTCTTCTCCACAAGTCGAGCTTCATACACAGTGACATTACCATCCATGTCCGTCTTCTTCTTAAAGATCCATTTATCTCAATGGCTTGCCGATCATCGGGCAAGTCCACCAAAGTCCATGCTTTGTTCTGATACATGGATCCTATCTCAGATTTCATGGCTTCTAACCATTTGTCGGAATTTGGGCCCACCATTGCTTCTCCATAGCTCGAGGTTCATTGTTGTCTAGCAACATGACCTTCAAGATGTGATTGCATCACTCTTGAAGTAGTACGCCTCCTTGTCACCCTACGAGGTACGTTAGTGACTTGATCCGAAACTTCATGATCACTATCATAAGCTTCTACTTCAATTGGTGTAGGTGCCACGGGAACAACTTCCTGTTCCCTTCTACACACTAGTTGAAGTGACGGTTCAATAACCTCATCAAGTCTCCACCATCCTCCCACTCAACTTTTCGAGACAAACTTTTCCTCGAGAAAGGACCTGATTCAAGAAACAATTACTTTTGCTTCCGGATCTTGAGATAGGAGGTATACCCAACTGTTTTGGGTGTCCTATGAAGATGCATTTTATCCGCTTTGGGTTCGAGCTTATCAACCTGAAACTTTTTCACATAAGCGTCGCAACCCCAAACTTTCAAGAAATGACAGCTTAGGTTTCTCTAAACCACAGTTCATACGATGTCATCTCAACGGAATTACGTGGTGCCCTATTTAAAGTGAGTGCGGTTGTCTCTAATGCCTAACCCATGAACGATAGTGGTAATTCGATAAGAGACATCATGGTACGCACCATATCCAATAGGGTGCAACTATGATGTTCGACACACCATCACACTATGGTGTTCCAGCGTATTAATTGTGAAACAATTTCCACAATGTCTTAATTATGTACAAAGCTCAGAACTCAGATACTCATCTCTATGATCATATCATAGACATTTTATCCTCTTGTCACGATGATCTTCAACTTCACTCTGAAATTACTTGAACCATTCAATAATTCAGACTTGTGTTTCATCAAGTAAATACACTCAAGATCTTCTCAAATCATCCATGAAGTAAGAACATAACGATATTCATCAGATGCCTCAAGACTCATTGGACTGCACACATCAAAATGTGTTACTTCCAACAAGTTGCTTTCTTGTTCCATTTTATCGAAATGAGGCTTTCAAATATCTTGCCCATGTGGTATGATTTGCATGTCTCAAGTGATTCAAAATCAAGTGAGTCCAAACGGTCCATCTCAGATGGAGTTTCTTCATGCAGATGCACCAATAGACATGGTTCGTGATGTCTCAAACTTTTCAAAAACGAGTGAGACCAAAGATCCATCAACATGGAACTTCTTCATGCTTTTATACCAATATGACTCACATGGCAAAGGCCACAAGTAAGTGATACTATCATTACTATCTTATATCTTTTGGCATGAAAATGTGTATCACTACGATCGAGATTCAATAAACAATTCCTTTTAGGTGCAATACTATTGAAGGTATTATTCAAATAAATAGAGTAACCATTATTCTCCTTAAATGAATAATCAGACATGTATAGACATAATCCAATCATGTCTATGTTCAACGCAAACACCAAATAACAATTATTTAGGTTTAACACAAATCTTGATGGTAGAGGGAGCAGCGATGCTTGATCACATCAACCTTTGGAAACACTTCCAACACATATCGTCACCACCTTTAGCTAGTCTCCGCTTTATTCCGTAGCTCTTTATTTCGAAGTTTCTAACACTTAGCAACCGAACCGTATCTAATACCCTGGTGCTACTAGGAGTATTAGTAAAGTACACATTAACATAATGTATATCCAATATACTTCTATCGACCTTGCCACCTTTCTTATCTACCAAGTATCTAGGGTAATTCTGCTCCAAAGGTTGTTCCCTTATTACGTACACTTAGCCTCGGGTTTGGGTTCAACCTTGGGTTTCTTCACCGAGCAGAATCGATTTGCTGCTTCATGAAGTGTCCTTCTGCCCTTGCCCTTCTTGAAACTAGTGGTTTCACCAACCATCAACAATTGATGCTCCTTCTTGATTTCTACTTTCTGTGTCAAACATCGTGAATACCTCAAGGATCATCATATCTATCCCTCGATATGTTATAGTTCATCACGAAAGCAGCTTGGTGGCAATGACTTTGGAGAAACATCACTATCTCATCTCGAAGATCAACTCCCACTCGATTCAAGTGATTGTTGCACTCGTGACATCTAAGCACAAGCTCATCGATTGAGCTTTCTCCTTAGTTTGCAGGCTAAGAAAATCGCCGGAGGTCTCATACCTCTTGACGTGGGCACGAGCCAGAAATCCCAATTTCAGCCCTCAAACATCTCATATGTTCCGCGACGCTTCAAAACTTCTTTGGTGCCTCTACTCTAAACCATTTAACTAAACTATCACGTAGTTATCAAATGTGTATGTCCGATGTTCAAACATCCACAAACGACGCTTGGGGTTCGCACACCGAGCGGTGCATTAAGGACATAAGCTTTCACGTCCGCATAATCGCTACTTTCAACTTTCAACTATATTTTCTAGGAACATATCTAAACAAAGGAACTAAAGCGCGAAGCCATTTACATAATTTGCAAAAGGTCTTTGACTATGTTCAGGATAATTAAGTTCATCTTATGAACTCCCACCGATAGACATCCTCTAGTCATCTAAGTGATTACATGATCCGAGTCAACTAGGCCGTGTCCGATCATCACGTGAGACGGACTAGTCATCATCGGTGAACATCTTCATGTTGATCGATCTACTATACGACTCATGCTCGACCTTTCGGTCTCGTGTTCCGAGGCCATGTCTGTACATGCTAGGCTCGCTAAGTTAACCCTAAGTGTTTCGCTGTGTAAATCTGTCTTACACCCGCTGTATGTGAACGTAAGAATCCATCACACCCGATCATCACGTGGTGCTTAGAAGCCACTTAACTTTAGCAACGGTGCACGCTTAGGGAGAACACTTTGAAATTGTTGTAAGGGATCATCTTATTTACTACCATCGCTCTAAGTAAACAAGATGCATAAACATAATAAACATCACATGTAATTATCTAGTAGTGACATGATATGGCCAATATCATATAGCTCCATTGATCTCCATCTTCGGGCTCCATGATCATCATCGCCACCGCATGACACCATGATCTCCATCATCATGATCTCCATCATCATGTCTTCATGAAGTTGTCTCGCCAACTATTACTTCTACTACTATGGCTACCGTTAGCAATAAAGTAAAGTAATTACATGGCGTTGTTTAATGACACGCAGGTCATACAACAAATAAAGACAACTCCTATGGCTCCCGCCGTTGTCATACTCATCGACATGCAAGTCGTGAATCCTATTACAAGAACATGATCAATCTCATACATCACATATCATTCATCACATTCTTCTTGGCCATATCACATCACATAGCATACCCTGCAAAAACAAGTTAGACGCCCTCTAATTGTTGTTTGCATGTTTTACGTGGCTGCTATGGGTTTCTAGCAAGAACGCTTACCTACGCAAAACCACAACGTGATATGCCAATTGCTATTTACCCTTCATAAGGACCCTTTTCATCGAATCCGCTCCGACTAAAGTGGAGAGACCGCACCCGCTAGCCACCTTATCCACCAAGTGCATGTCACCGGTGGAACCTGCCTCACGAAGTGTACGTAAGGTCGGTCCGGCCGCTTCATCCCACAATACCGTCAAACAAGATTGGACTAGTAACGTAAGCATATTGAACATCATCAACGCCCACAACTACTTTGTGTTCTACTCGCAAAGAATCTACGCAATAGACCTAGCTCATGATGCCACCGCTGGGGAATGTAGCATAAATTCAAAATTTTCCCACGTGTCACCAAGATCTATCTATGGAGAAACCAGCAACGAGGGAAAGAGAGTGCATCTTCATACCCTTGTAGATCGCTAAGCGGAAGCGCTCAAGAGAACGGGGTTGAAGGAGTCGATTGCCGTGATCAAAATCACCGGAGATCCTAGTGCCGAACGGACGGCACCTCCGCTGCTCAACACACGCACAACCCGTGACGCCTCCCATGCCTTGATCCAGCAAGGAGAGAGGGAGAGGTTGAGGAAGACTCCATCCAGCAGCAGCACAACGGCGTGGTGGTGGTGGAGGAGCGTGGCATCCCGCAGGCTTCGCCAAGCACCGTGGGAGAGGAGAAGGGAGAGAGGTAGGGCTGCGCCAAGAGGGAGAAGTTCTCATGTGTCCGCAGCCCCAAAACCTCAAGTATATATAGGGGGAGGGGTTGCGCCTTTAGGGTTTCCCACCCCAAGGGTGCGGCCAGCCCTAGATCCCATCTAGGGGCGGCCAAGGGGAGAGAGAGGGGCGCCCACTAGGTGGGCCTTAAGGCCCATCTCGACCTAGGGTTTGCCCTCCCCACTCTTCCCACGCCTTTGGGCCTTGGGGGGGCGCCCAGCCCACCTAGGGCTGGTCCCTCCCACACTTGGCCCACGAGCCTTCGGGGTTGGTGGCCCCACTTGGTGGACCCCGACCTCCCGGTGGTCCCAGACGCTATCGGAAAACCCAAACTTTTCCGGTGACCAAAACAGACTTCCCATATATAAATCTTTACCTCCCACCATTCCGAACTCCTCGTGACGTCCGGATCTCATCCGAGACTCAACAACATTCGCTAACCACATACAAACTTCCTTTATAACCCTAGCGCCATCGAACCTCGTGTAGACCCTACGGTTCGGGAACCATGCGCATATGACCGAGACGCTTCTCCGTCAATAACCAACAGCGGATCTGGATACCCATGTTAGTTCCCAGATGTTCCACGATGATCTCATCGGATGAACCACGATGTCAAGGACTCAATTGATCCCGATACAATTCCCTTTGTCTAGCGGTATTGACTTGCCCGAGATTCGATCGCCAGTATCCCGATACCTTGTTCAATCTCGCACAAGAAGTCTCTTTACTCATTCCAGAACACATCATCCCGTGATCAACCCCTTGGTCACATTGTGCACATTATGATGATGTCCTACCGAAAGGGCCCAGAGATACCTCTTCGTCACACGGAGTGACAAATCCCGCCTCGATTCGTACAACCCAAAAGACACTTTCGAGATACATGTAGTGCACCTTTATAGCCACCCAGCATTGCCAGGACGCTTGGTACACCCAAAGCATTCCTACGGTATCCGGAGTTGTACAATCTCATGGTCTAAGGAAATGATACTTGACATTAGAAAAGCTTTAGCATACCTAACTACGATCTTTGTGCTAGGCTTAGGATTGTCTTGTCCATCACATCATTCTCCTAATGATGTGATCCCGCTATCAATGACATCCAATGTCCATGGTCGAAACCGCAACCATCTATTGATTAACGAGCTAGTCAACTAGAGGCTTACTAGGGACATGGTGTTGTCTATGTACCCACACATGTATCCGAAGTTTCCTATCAATACAATTATAGCATGGATAATAAACGATTATCACGAACAAGGAAATATAATAATAACTAATTTATTATTGCCTCTAGGCATATTTCCAACATGATCGTGTTCTGCGTGGTCAATAACCTCTCGGAGTTGGTTTAGCGACATAATGCGCGACGCCCTCGCAGACGCTCAGAGTCGGATCACAAAGTCGACTTCCACCAAAGCGATATCCATCATCTCATCGAAAGACGGGACACCTTTGCCTCTATCAATGATTCACGATATGATGCCTCGCTAAAGAAGATGGCATTGCATATTCCTATATATTTCCTTCCGTTTTAATATTTGTCTTTTAGAGATTTCAAATGGACTACCACATACGGATGTATATAGACATATTTTAGAGTGAGATTCACCATTTTGTTCCGTATGTAGTCACTTGTTGAAATCTCTAAAAGACAAATATTTAGGAATGGTGGGAGTATGATATAGAAACCAAACAGGTGGCATTCACACAAAGCAAATCTAAACTAAGTGATGACATATAAGATGTATAATGTAAGCAATGCAAGGCGCCATATGCATGATATGACCAACATCAAGATGCCAGGTTAGAGCAAACACCTCGTGGTAAACAGCATGGTCGGCTCCTTCCGAATCTCCATCCTAACGTTATCTTCCTCTCGAATACAATCTAGAAATGCAGGAGGGGGCCCACTTCCCACCATGGAGCGTAAGGCTCAGATGACATTATATTCCCACGCAATGCTTCTTCTTTTTTCTACATGTTCAAGATGATTGTGTACAATATCCGATATGCATAATAAAAAAATAGTTAGATTTTGTAAGGCCTAAGGGTGCATGCAAAAATCAAGACCGATGGTAGCAAACGAGTGGATGGATCCAAAACTAATGATAGCAGTGTAGATTATAGCTTCAATTTAAAAGATAGACAATGGATCATCTATTGTTTGTTGCCCACCCAACATGAACCACATAGAAGACCCTGATGAACCAGCTAGTAGACATATACTATTCGTTGGCTCGATATGAGACCCATGGGCAATTCAAAACTCAAGTTTGAACGATAAAGTAGCAGTGTAATAATAACCGATGTATAACGAAGCAAACACGAAAGATCATGACTTTCTTCCGAATCTGTAGTCCATGTGTTCATCTCGCCACCGATGATGGTAATGCAGTTGGCGTGGCTGCCGACAACGGGAAGATGATCTGAGGCGGCGAAAGAAAGTCTCAGGGGATCTTCGCGCAGTGAACGCTTTTGTCGATGGTGCACCTCGTGGGGTGGATGACGACACGGCAGGAGCAGGACGTAACACACCGAAGTTTTTGACGCCTATCTGAAAATGAAGTAAATCTGTAAGGGCCCTTAGAATTGGAGGATTCTATAAACGCAGGGACAAGAAAACACAAGAATAGGATAGGAATGCACGTGCAAAACAAAGCATTTGGAAACATAGGATTTCACCAACCGGGTGTTTGGCTCACATGAATTGGAAGAACACAGAATGGAGAAACGTGGTCAAATTAAAGTCAAACCACGTGAAAATGAAAAAATAAGAATCTTATTATGCCAAGAATGCAATTAGTTCTGTTCTTCGCATATTTATTTGAAAAGGACGCCCAAGTGAATAAAATTCTATGTTTTTTCTTCGAAGAGACACCAAAGGAAAAAATCCTCCGCTTTTGCTTTGCTCCACTCTTCTAACAGATTTGCACGAATAGTAGTTCCATAGCAAAGGATCCCTCGAGGGATCGACATGAATGCAGAGTAACAAAGTGATGCGACGAGTGTACAACCTCTTTGGCATAGCCTTGTGGACCTCAAAGATCATTGGGTTGGACATGGAGGATGGTGATGATGTCAGGACTGCCGAGGCGGGAAGAAGATCCGAGGCCTCGAAACGGCGCCGAGGGTACTGCTCACTGTGATGGACGGTTCCGTTGCTGGAGCAGCTCCGCTAAGGTGTACGGCGATGAGGCTGAAGGTGACAAGATGCATAACGTTAATCTGAAGTGGACCCTAATATCATCTGCAATAGATGATGTAAAATACATCACCAAAAGTGCTAGATGTAAACGATCACCGCACCACGGCCGCCTCCGATAGATGTTGTAAGTACTGTTCACTCAACTTAATCAAGAAAATGAACTTTACAAATAAACTGAATTTTACCGTCAAAACTGATTGAACTAGTAACAGAGCATTGCAATAGATGTTTAGGGCGTTCGAGCACTAGTAGCAAAGAAGCAGTGATCTAAATCAGCAGATGCTCGAGCAGGGAATGCACTAGCAGAGAGCAAGTCGTGCAAGAGCACCATGAAGCGAAAAGCAAAAGCAAGAATTCCCAGAGTTGCCAAGGTCGTGGCAAAGCAGCAAGCAGAGCGCAAGCGAGAGCAAGAGTAGAGCAGCAGCACGAACGAAAGCAAGAGCAAAGCAAAGAGCATGACCGACAACAAGAACAGAGCAGAACGCGAAGCGAGAGCCGAGCAGCTGCAGCTAGTGTCATAGGGAAGTCGCCGCCGAGGAAGCAACGACATGGGGAGAGACGCCATGGATGATGTGGCGGGCGACGGCGCCGCCGATGAAGACTCCGCCATGTTCGCTTCGTATCGAGCACCGCAGCCCCGTGAGATCGAATAAAATATAAAATGCAGCGGTGAGTGCAGAACCTCTTGGTGGTGCCGAGTTGGCCTCGCTTCATCGGAGGAATTGGTGAGGGTGATGCGTTCCGTGGGGCAGGTCAAGACGGTGATGTGGGGATTGAGGTGGCGCGATAGACAAGGCGAACGCCGGGCAGCTCCTTGGAGGTGGAGGACGGGCGGCTGATCCGCGGGACGACGAGATCGACAACGGATCCTCATCCGTGCGTGGATGAGGGACGGCGAGTTGTTATGTGGACGACGAGTCGGGAAGAGTCTCTGCTAGGCGGCGGTCGGGAGGCCGACGGAGGAGCGTGGGGTTTCAAGGGTTTTGGCGGCCTCGTGTATGAATGGGGGCGAAGGGGAGGGGAGCCAACCTTAGGGACGCGCTTGTTCAAATGTAGGGTAAGTTACCAGCGTACCCCCACCGGTTTTGACACCGCGACGTGGAGCTTCATTTCCGGCTGAGGGGTAGAAGGGGGATTTCACGTGTCTGGGCTGCAGGACCGATTTCAGATGAGGAGGGAGTTCTCGTGCGCGACCAAATTTCGGGATAACAAGGCGCGGCTTGGGTTGAAGAGGGGGGAGTTTCAAAGCAGGTGAGACAAAGGATACTCGAGCTTGAAAATTTCGGGATAACAAGGTGCGGATTCCTTGTTCGCAGTAACAAACTTAACATGTAAAAACAATTCATACAAGACACAAGAGAGTCATGTCCCTTTACTATATTGCTATAGATGCCACTGAAAAACTACAAGAAAATGTAAAAACATCGAGAACAAGATTACCCTGCACATTACCAAATCGATTCGCACTTCCTCAACAACAACAAAAACAAATCAATACCCACCAAAGAAAGAGTAATGTCCTTTTATATGATTACGATGCCAGGATCTCAAATTTCAATTTTGAATCCACGCTATGTTGAATTTAATATATCGCTAGGTGACCTTGCGGTTTATAATTGATGTAGTCGACATTTTGATCTTCCATCATATATGAACATTTTGCTCCACCATGTGAACATATATATTGTCGCCACCATATGGACTAAATTTGAATCAATTTTCCTTATTTGAATACGATTGTTGTCAAGTTATACAATAATTTAAATATTATCTTGATAACAAAACCATGCATATGGCAGTAATCATATTTCACTATGAACTACATGTACCATACGCCTCCAATTCAAATATTTGTATCCATTTTATGTTGAATTCAAATCACAGTACATTATTGGTCTAGGTAGCTAGATGTTCGGATAATGTAAACCCTGTTTTCATATGTATAATTTTGGCTGAATTGGGACAAGTTTTGGTATAAGCTTCTTGCAAAACCGGAGATTCTCTCAACAAGCCTCGTGGTTCCAAGAGGGAACGTGTCACCTTTGTGTGTAAACGATATACGCTGCCTCCCTTGATTTTCTTTACAGAGGCAACATAGAACTATATGAGTGCCCTGTTAAATTTTGGAATTATTTCGGTTCATTTGGCCTTTTATACATTAATTGAGTTTCGGACTTTAATGTGCATAATCTAAATATGAATTGCATGCACATGCTCCGTGCACCAAAGTGGGTTGAAAATCGCATGTGTGTCCTTGGTTGAATTTCTAGGTCCCATGGAAGAAATGAGAATGAAATTCAAACATCTCAAGGCCATGACTCGCCGAGAACATCGAGAAACTTAGATTTTAAATTCATGTAAATCCAAAACTCGCCGAAATCATGAAACTTGGCATGGTGTCATGTCATGGCACTAACATGTTGTGGTAAAATTGGGCCGATTTGAAGCTCGTGGTTCTAAGAGGAACGTGCCACCTTTGAGTGTGAAATGATATACGCTGCCCCCCTTGAGTTTCTTAACAAAGGCAACATAGGACTACATGAGTGCCTGTTAAATTTCGGAATTATTCCGGTTCGCTTGTCATTTTAGACATTAATTGAGTTTCTGGTCATTTAATGTGCATAAGTGAAATTTGAATTACAAGCACATGCTTTCGCGGCACCAAAGTTGGTTGAAAATCACATTTGTGTCCTCGGTGAATTTCTAGGTCCCATGCAAGAAATGAGAATAAAATTAAAACATCCGGGCATCGAGCTCGCCGAGAACATTGAGAAACTTGGTTTTAAAATTTTGTAAATCCAAAACACGCTTGAAAATCATGAAACTTGGCATGGGTGTCATGTCATGGTACTACCATGCTGTGGTAAAAAAAATTGGCCTAATAGGAACAGATTTTGGTATAAGCTTCTTGCAAACCGAAGCTTCTCTCAAGAAGGCACGTGGTTCTGAGAGGGAACGTGCCACCTTTGAGTGCGAAACGATATACGCTGTCCCCCTTGAGTTTATTTACAAAGGCAACATAGAACTACATGAGTGCCCTGTTAAATTTTGGAATTATTCCGGCTTCGTTTGGCCTTATTTACACATTAATTGAGTTTTTGGTCATTTAATGCATAATTCAAATTTGAACTACAAGCACATGCTCCCTGCACCAAAGTTGGTTGAAAATCGCATTTGTGTCCTCGGTGAATTTCTAGGTCCCATGCAAAAATGAGAATAAAATTCAAACATCTGGGCATCGTGGGTTCGGTCGAGAACATTGAGAAACTTGGTTTTAAAATCATGAAACTTGGCATGGTGTCATGTCATGGTAGTACCATGCCGTGGTAAAAAAATTGGCCGGATAGGAACAAATTTTGTATAAGCTTGCAAATCGGAGCTTCTCTCAAGAAGGCTCGTGGTTCTAGGAGGAACGTGTCACCTTTGTGTGCATAATTCAAATTTGAAATAACAAGCACATGTTCCAATGCACCAAAGTTGGTTGAAAATCACATGTGTGTCCTCGGTAAATTTCTAGGTTCCATGCAAGAAATGGGAATGAAATTCAAAATTCGAAGCGCTGGGCTGGGTTGGAAACATTGAGAAACTTAGTTTTTAATTCCTGTAAATCCAAAACACGCATGAAAATAATGAATTTGGCATGGTGCCATGACATGGCACCAACATGCTGTGGTAATTTTGTAGTCCGACGGCGGCTACATACATTAACAATCAACAAAGTCATTTTGGAACAAGTGCTGTCACGCTACAATTGGAAATGTAAGTATTATTGAAACCGTATGCTTCTACTTACTAGTACCATTTACGTGCCGCCACGCCGCCCCCATTTTTTATTAGCTAGGAGGCGCTGCAGGTGGTAGCTATTTGAGTACGAGAGGCGTGCGATCGCACTCTGCACGTGCTTATCCGGAGGAGAGCCCTTGACCTCCATCCGTCAGCCCACCTCTCCCAAGGTCTCCATTAATGGTGCCCAAGCCTCTGCTTAATGGCATGGCTATGTCTCACCTGACCGAGATTTAAGAGAGTAAAAAGAAAATCTGAAAGCACGGATCTTGATGTAAGATCCGACGGACCTATATAGCATCTATCATGACTTATAGCAAGACCGATGAATATATAAGGACGATTAATTGTCTTACATAATTATAAAGACAATTAAAAAGCTACATGCGGCTACGCCTCAAATACACAAGGGCAAAAGAAGAAGGAAGACAAGGATCTGGCTCGCAGATCTCTACTTTCTTGATGCGTTGTCAGCAGGTCAAGGAACTAGTCTCCGTGGCGAAGCGGGCGATGAGCTCTTTCGTGTCCTTAAGACGCTGCTTGAGAACATCCACGGATTCCTCCACCAGCCTTTGGTGCTCGCTATGGAGCATGTCATTCTCGCCCATAAGTTTCTTGACGATGACGCCGTCCTCTTCAACAAGGCACCGGTCTCCTCCTCGCTGGTCTGCACTTCGACAATCTTCTCCTCAACAGGTCGCTGCCGCCCGGAGCCTCTCATTGCCTCCCTTAGTTGTCAACGCCGTAGCCTGTTCAAACGAGGCTTTCATGTCATCCTCGCAACCTCGCCAGCCGGAGATCTGATCCATCCGGCTATGGACGATCGCATGCATGCGCCAGTAATACCGCCGCCGCCCGCCAGAAATTTTTTCTTCAGCAGGCGCGCGCGGCGGGACATCTTCGCTGTATTCGCGGCGCGACGGGACATCTTCGCTGCTTTTCGCGCGACCGACCAGTCTGCTGCATCGACGGCGTGACGGGACCTCCGTGCGGCTTCAGCAGCGCAGCGGCACCTCTCAGGTTGCTACTTCCGCGGACGGACATGTCGGTTGCTCGCAGCGAGGCGGGCATCTCTCGCTTCCACTTCCATGCTCGCCTCCCCGGTGGCAATCTTCGACCTGTAACTCACGCTTAGCCATGGCGTACGCAAGGGAAGGATGCTGAATGACTTGTTTGTTTTTGTGGATGAGGAGTTGAGGAGGAATGTGCAGTCATCTTGGCATACTAGTGTTTATAACCGAGTACTAATACGCCCTAAGTGGGAAACCGCTTAGGTTGTGATTGGTGTGAACAGGTTTGCAATTCAATATAGCGTGGTACTAATACGCCCTAAGTGGGAACCCGCTTAGGTTGTGATCGTGTGAACAGGTTTGCAATTCAATATAGCGTGAGTAATTTGAATGTGACGAGACGCAAGCTCAAAATTTATTGACGGTTCTAGTTTTGAAGTGCGGCATTATTCCCGGATGGAGTAGTTCTTTTTCTACCCCCTCCTTTCCGGTTTTATAGGGCTTATCTCAACATTTTAGTTTTTCCATTTTATAAGGCTCAATTTGGTTGTTCCCCATCACGTGTTCAGATTCCAAGGTGCATTAAATCATTGCATGCAAGTATTAAGAGAAAAATTGAGCAATGCATGTACTTTATGCATGCATGCATTGCAATTAATGCATTGATAAACATAATTTTTTGAGAAAAACAAGAGCATTAATTAGGTGCTTTTGCAAACTACAAAAAATATTCCACCTGTCGGAGTAATGGACTATGGGTAGGCAAACCCGAGCCCCTGAACCTTTCAAAACATCGAGGCGGACTGCGCCCCTCAAGACCCCAAGGCAAAGAGCCGCCTTCGGAGAGTCGGCGACGGAGTCGCCGACAACCCCTCTGGGCCGAGTCCCAGAGGCGGCCTCAAGACAAGCCGATTTTAAGACGGCGACCGTGACAAGCCGACCTGGGCCAGCGACCTCAAATGAGGCCGGGCTACAGGAGACGGCCCACACCCCAACCACCTCCTATTTGAGCGACTACGAGCGGATGGGGTAAGGTCACCGCTGCCCATCCCTACCCCGCTCATAAAGGGCGTGTATGGCTACAGAGCGCCAGCATCGACGGAGATCTCCGACCGGGCGCAGCATCATTGCCACGCTGCCCCGACATCAGCCCCCGTGGGCATTCTCTGACCCATGATGGCTCGTCTGCACGACCAAGACGGCAGGATTTCACCGCTTGGCGGAGTACCAAAGACGGCAAGAGCGCCTAAAGACGGACCTGCTGAGTCGGCTCTCAAAGTCACTGCCCTCCTGCTGGCCCCGCCGCCATTAACTGTATTAAGACGGAGAATGGCAACAAGTGATCGCCGGGCGGCGGCATCATGCCATAACCCCATGACCAAGTCTCACACATTAGAAGCACGGCTACAGAATCTCAGTGGCAAGACTCCACTGGGCTGGGACAGGGCTGCTGCTGCCCCATGCTTGGGTCTTGTTACTGGGCCCACTTAGTCGGCGGGGCCCACTAGTCATGGAGAAGATGGCGATTTAGAGACCGACGGCTTGGACCCACACCCAGCCGGATTATCAGCAGTACCCTCGGGGTAGGCCTATAAACCCCCCGGGCACCCATGCAAAGGGTTGGAAGCTAGTAGTTTTAGACACACACATAGAGGGAGAGAAGAGCAAGCCGTGCCCTTCTCCTTCCTCACCCCGAACAGCTCAAGGAGCCTCTTGTACCCACTTTTCCATAGTGATCATGCGGAGACCCGCAGAGCAGCAAGAGGGGTGTTATCTCCTGAGAGCCCAAGCCGGGTAAGATTCGCCAAGGCATGTCTTCGCCATCCCGCTTCTGTGCACCGCGACGCTCTACTCGCCTCCATGATAAGCCATCCTTGGCATATGTCGCACCTAACCCCCAACATTTGGCGCCCACCATGGGCCTGTGCACCGCCGTCCGAGACCGCCTCGACGGGAACCTCTTCCTCGGGCGAGCGCAGCCAGCCCCAGACGCCAGATGGAGTTTGCGCCGACGCTACCGTGATGGCGCCGAGGTTGCTCAAGCGCGAAGTTGCTCATCAACTTGTCGGCGAGGTTCGCCTCCGACGAGCTCGCGGTCTGACAGTGCACGGACGGCCCC
This sequence comes from Aegilops longissima, assembly GCA_021605205.1. Taxonomy (NCBI): domain Eukaryota; kingdom Viridiplantae; phylum Streptophyta; class Magnoliopsida; order Poales; family Poaceae; genus Aegilops; species Aegilops longissima. The sequence goes on along the minus strand of JAHIAM010006386.1, from coordinate 4,843 downwards.
GGAAGCCTCGCTGGCCTCCTCGAGCAGCTCCACGCCGACGGCGAAGCTCTGCTACCGACTGAGTCCGGGAGGCTCCATCGACCCGATGCTGGTCGACCTGACACCACGCCGCCGACGATTCCCCACCAACGCAGGATTCACGACGAGCCTCTCTCGCTGGAGAGCGGCGGAGCACCGCTGTAAGTACTCGCTATCAGCCACGGCGAGCCTCCGCGGGGGGCTCAGAATCTCTCGACGCGTTCTCAGAAGACCTGACCGCCCATTCCGGAGGACGCCGACAACGCTGAGGCACGCCGCCAGCCTTTGTAGGCGCTGCAAGGTTGCAAGCATGAGACGCTTGTTTGAAGCCTATCGCGAGATGAATCAAGGCCAGGCGGCTCGCCGCCCGATCGGGCCTAGCCGCTTAGGCGTGGTCCGCAGCAGCGCCGCCTCGCCAAATTGTTTGGGGCCGGTCGCCAGATACGCCCAAGGGAGAACATTCGCGCTGCCTGTGGCGCGACGAGCTGGATAACTTCGAGGGCGCAGAGCGCCGCCGATGACGCGAGCGAGTCCAGAGTTCTCGACGCGCCGCCACGCGAAGACGGCCGCCGCCGCACGGAGGCGCCACGACAACACGGCGATTTGCCTCTCGCCGAGATCAAGGCGCACATCTCGGACGCCGATCGGGCGCGTCCAAGGAAGAAAGAACCAGATCCGGCTGTCACCATAGCTGGACCCACATTCCATCGAAGCGACGAAGACGGGCCGCCTAAGAGCAAAGTGGAGCGCGGGACGACTATCAACCTCCTCCTCCCCATAGAGAAAGGCAAGTCTCCCCACCACCTGCCGAGAATTCGACTCGCGATCGCTTTGGCCGCCAGAGGGAGTCGGAGAGAACGACGCCGCCACCGGATCGAGCGACTCCACCGATCTCGGCGCTAGAAGAAGAAGACGAAGTTGGGCCCGCCTGCTTCGACCTCGATCCGAGACGAGCCTTCCCGAGGATTCACACTTCCAGACACACCTAAATACACCGCCCGTAAGCCGAGGACCTGGTGGTGGACTACCCACGGGCCGCCAAAGATAGCGAACGGCAACAAGCGCTGCTGTCGTAGTATGTTCCCTCATGCTCTGTGGCACGGCCCGACATGGTTGAACAGCTTGAAGCCCCCGCAGATCAACGGCTGGGTCGATTTCACCGAGGCCTTCGTCCGCAACTTCACGAGCACACACAAGCGACCTCCCAAGCCTCGCTCACCTGTCCTCCAGCGCATAAGGCCCCAACGAGTCCACTCGCGACTACCTCACGCTACTGGGCGAGCCCGAACTCCCGCAAAGGAGTGCACGAGGTGCGTAATCGAGTACTTTCACCGCCGTGCGAGAAGGCACCTCCTCAAGCACAAGCTCCTTTGCGACGAGCCGAGACCTCGACGAGCTGCTAGTCATAGAAGATAAGCACGCTGATCGCCGACTCCTCCATGAAGTCGGAGATCAAAGCCGCGGCGACCGCAAAGTAGCTCTCATGCCCTGAACTCCGTACCGGCGACGCCAACAATGATGCAGCAGTAATGATCATAAGCGCAGAAGCCCGCAGCCGCTTCCAATAGCCGCAGTGGCAACAAATAAAACCAGCAGCCAGAGGGGCAGCCTCCCGCCAAGCGCGTAAAGGCGGCAGTCCAACTGGTTGCCGGCCTTCTTACGAAAGCGACTCGACGGACCTCGCAGTTCCACAGCCCGAAGCCGCCAAATCACACCACCGGAGTGCCACCGCTCACCAGATCGCCAAGGAGACGGCTCGTTGCTCCTCCGCCGGGTCATTCCACCAAAATTTCAAAGAGCCGGGTTGTCCCGCCAACGCGCGCAGACAAGATGATTACCTGTAAGAGCACGACGCCTATGTCGGTTTACAACAGGATGATGATCGCCGCAAGAAGAAGCGGCAAGAAGAAGAAGAAGTGAATGCAGAGCATCGATGCCCTGAATTCATGCATCGTCCGAGAAGCCCATCACCGAGCCGTACCGATCACCCGCAGGTGATGCCAATCCGCCCTACACCCTGGTCTTGGGAGCCACCCTTGCCACGGATAGCGGGCCGCCGCTTCTCACGAAAGTATCGATAAACGGAGGCAGCAGATCAACATCCCGTATAAGGATACGGCGGAGAAGCTTAGGAATCAAGCAAAGGCAGCTTCAAAGATAGTCGGACTGTGGTTCCACGGAATTGTACCTGGCCTTCCCGCCACCGATTGGGCAAGATTCTCGATAGACGCCCTCTTTGGGGACAAGGATCACTTTCGCCGAGAGCCGCCTCGTTCGTGGTGGACCTCGAGAGCCCCTACCATGCCTTGCTTGGCCGACCTGCTTGGCTGTTCATGGCGGTCCCCACTCACGCCTACCTCAAGATGAAGATGCCGAGTTCCAAGGATTTCACCAGAGCCGCGATTACAGAAGTCGTCCCGCTCACACTGAAAGCAGCCGGCTGGCCGAGTCCCCGTGATCGCGGCCGAGAAGCGCCCCGGATCGGATTGTGGCAAGTACGGCAAGCAGCCAGAGATATCGTCCACCCCAAGGAGTCAAGTCGAGGGCCTGCAAGCCAGCCAAAGAGACCAAGAAGATACCCTTGGACCCGAGCACTCAGAGAAATACATCATAGGTGCAAACCTTGACAAAGAAATAGGAAGGCGAAGCTCACAATTTCCTCCATGAGAATCGACATCTTCGATGGTCCCCAAGGACATGCCAAAACCACGATTTCGCCGAGCACAAGTTACATGTCCGATCTGATGTGAAGCCTGCCAGCAGCTCCTTGCGCCGCCTATCGAAGAAAAAAGAAGAGTTGTTGGAGAAGATATAGCTCGGCTCCTCGCGGCCGTTTCATCATGGAAGTTTTTCGAATGGTTGGCGAACCCGGTCTTGGTACTAAAGAAGAACAAGCAAAGGATGTGTATTGACTACACAAGCCTCAACAAAGCTCGCCCTAAGGACCTGTTTCGCTCGCCAAGAATTGATCAGTGATAGAATCCACACCGGATGCGAGCTGTTGAGCTTCTTAGATGCATATTCGTGGATATCATCGATCAAGCTGAACCCGGCAGAGATTGAAGACCGCCATCACGCCCATTTGGAGCCTTCGCTACACCGACCATGACGCTCGGCTTGAGGAACGCCTACGCGCCACCTTTCAGCCGCTGTATGCGTATGCTTCCTCAAGCAGCTTATAAACGCCCACGCTTACGTGGACGACGGGTGGTGAAGACGGAGAAGCGAGGAACGCTTGTTGGAAGACCTCAAAGAGACCTTTGAGAACCTCGCCGATTCCGCATCAAGCTCAACCCAGAAATGCGCTTCGAGTACCACCGCCAGCCTCTTGGCTTCCCGCGGTATCCGAACGCGCATAGAGTGCAACCCGTGAAGATCAAGGAGATCGAGAGGATGGAAGTACCCCACCACCACTACTAGATGTGCAGAAATTCACCGGCTTGCTTATCATCTATCACCGATTCATCACCGGCCGGGTGAGAAAGCTCCCTCCTGCATCAGCTTATGAAGAAGACCACCTTCTTCGAACTAACTCCAAGGCGGACGTAAGCTTTTCTCCGCTTGAAGAGAATGTCGACTACTCCCCAAAGGTCGGGCGGCTCCGACCCAAAGGAGCCCATGTTCAGAGATATTGCTGCCACCAAAGCAGGTAGTCAAGACAGTTATTGTGGTTGAACGCAAGGAGGAAGGCAAGGCGCCACCCGTCCGTGAGACCAGTAGACATTCGAGCGAGGTAATCGCCGACCTCCAAGCGTAACTAACCTCACTACCGAAGATGTGTTACGCGCGCACTTTGCCGCCAAGAAGTTGAAGCCTTACTTTCAAGAGCATCCAAATACCGTGGGTTTGCACGGCCCCACTAGCAGAGATCATCTAAGCCGAGATGCTTCGGGCCGAGTGGCCAAATGGGCCATAGAGTTGGCCCCTACACTATCTTTTTACCAGCCCCGCACCGCCATCAAGTCACAAGCACCGCCGATTTCCTCGCCGATTGGGCCGAGACTCAAGATTCGCCAATACCGACCCACCCATTGGCGATGCACTTTGATGGCTCCAAGATGCGCAGACCGGCTTGGGAGTCGGCGGTGGTCCTCACTTCCCTAAAGGCGCATAAGCTCAAGTACGCCAGCAGATCCATTTCGCTTCCAACAACGTCACGAATACGAGGCGCCATCCATGGGCCCGCTTGCCAAAAGAGCTTTCGCATTCACGGATCCTGCTATTATGGCGATCTGACTTGGGGTCCAACACTATCCGCGATCGGGATGCCAAAGATGCAATATGGTGAGCTACCGCTCGTACAAAGAATGAGTGGATATTTTGAGGATGTGAATTCTCCACGTGCTAAGAAACGATTAACGACACAAGCAGATGCCTTTGGCAAGAATCGTTCCACCCGACAAAGATACCATCCGGGCGCCGCCTTCAGCGCCTTTCCTCAAGCCATCCACAACCGCTACCAGATTCAGACTCCATTTTTGTGCCGCTCCCCGAAGAAGGCAGATCCGACTCAGAGTCATGCAGATTTACATAAGAATCCTTGAAGACGCCTCAAGAACGCTGGCAATAAGGACTTCGCCCGGACTTCGAACCCAGCCCGGACTCATGGCGACTTTTGCAAAGACTCCAAGATTGCCCCGGACTGCGCCTAATCGGCCCGGGACTTCTTCAACTCAAAGAAGCCGCAGCACTCCAACCCGCCACCTCCCACCAAGCCGGGCCCAAGTAGCAAGACTCGCCGTCAAGAAATAGTAAGACCCTCATGGGCCCAGCCCATCTTGAAGTTCTTAGTAAGCGGAGAGCTACCAATCGATGAAACCTTGGC
>JAHIAM010006385.1:0-43148 GCA_021605205.1 Aegilops longissima | reverse complement strand
CGCCAAACTATGAGTGTTGATGACCGACACATAAGCGCACCTTGGGGTTCAACAACTATGGAAATCGCTGACCCCACAACGGTGAGTAATAGTCCAAGAAACGGGCCAGAGTCGCCAAAATCGCAAGTGTTGATGACCGACACGTAAACGGACCCTGTGGTTTGTTAATCGGGGAAATCACCCAGACCCCAAAACTGTGAGTAATAGTCCATGAAACGGGCCGAATCGCCAAAACTGTGAGTGTTGATGACCGACACATAAGCGCACCTTGGGGTTCAACAACAATGGAAATCACCCCGACCCCAAAATAGTGAGTACTAGTCCACAAACGGGCCAGAATCGCCAAAATTGCATTGTTGATGACCGACACATAAGCGCACCTTGGGGTTCAACAACCACGGTAATGACCCAGACCCCAAAACGGTGAGTAATAGTCCACTAAACGGGCCGTAATCAGCCAAAATTATGAGTGTTGATGACCGACACATAAGCGCACCTTGGGGTTCAACAACTATGGAAATCGCTCGACCCCACAATTGTGAGTAATAGTCCAAGAAACGGCTAGAATCAGCCAAAACTATGAGTGTTGATGACCGACCATAAGTGCACCTTGGGGTTCAACAACTATGGTAATGACCTGTGACCCCAAAACGGTGAGTACTAGTCCACTAAACCGCCGTAATCACCAAAACTATGGGTGTTGATGACCGACACATAAGCGCACCTTGGGGTTAAACAACTATGGAAATCGCTTGGGACCCCACAATGGTGAGTTATAGTTCTAGAACGGGCCAGAATCGCCAAAATCATGAAGTGTTGATGACCGACACGTAAACGGACCCTGTGGTTTGTTACTCGTGGAAATCACCCAGACCCCAAAACAAAGGAGTAATAGTCCATGAACGGGCCAGAATCGCCAAAACTGTGAGTGTTGATGACCACACATAAGCGCACCTTGGGGTTCAACAACTATGGAAATCACCCCGACCCCAAAATAGTGAATACTAGTCCACAAACGGGCCAGAATCGCCAAAATCACGATTGTTGATGACCGACAAATAAACGCACCTTTGGGGTTCAACAACTATGGTAATGACTCAGACCCCAAAACGGTGAGTAATAGTCCACTAAACGGGCCAGAATCGCAAAACTATGAGTGTTGATGACCGACACATAAGCGCACCTTGGGGTTCAACAACTATGGAAATCGCCGACCCCACAATGGTGAGTAATAGTCCAAGAAACGGCTAGAATCGGGCAAAATCATGAAAGTGTTGATGACCGACACGAAATGGACCCCACGGTTTGTTAATCGTGGAAATCACCCAGACCCCAAACAAAGGAGTAATAGTCCACTAAACGGGCCGAATCGCCAAAACTGTGAGTGTTGATGACCGATGATAAGCGCACCTTGGGGTTCAACAACTATGGAAATCACCCTGACCCCAAAATAGTGAGTACTAGTCCACAAACGGGCCGAATCACCAAAATCATGCATTGTTGATGACCGGCACATAAGCACACCTTGGGGTTCAACAACTATGGTAATGACTGTGACCACAAAACGGTGAGTAATAGTCCACGAACGGGCCAGAATCGCCAAAACTATGAGTGTTGATGACCGACACATAAGCGCACCTTGGGGTTCAACAACTATGGAAATCGCCGACCCCACAACGGTGAGTAATAGTCCAAGAACAGGCCGAATCGCCAAAACTGCAAGTGTTGACGATCGACATGTAAACGACCTGGGTTTCTTAATCGTGGAAATCACCAAGGACCCCAAAACAAAGGAGTAATAGTCCACGAACGGGCCTGAATCGCCAAAATCGTGAGTGTTGATGACCGACACATAAGTGCACCTTGGGGTTCAACAACTATGAGAATCACCCCGACCCCAAAATAGTGAGTACTAGTCCACAAACGGGCCAGAATTAGCCAAAATCACATTGTTGATGACCGACACATAAGCGCACCTTGGAGTTCAACAACTATGGTAATGACTCAGACCCCAAAACGGTGAGTAATAGTCCACGAAACGGGCCAGAATCGCCAAAACTATGAGTGTTGATGACCGACACATAAGCGCACCTTGGGGTTCAACAACTATGGAAATCGCCGACCCCACAACGGTGGGTAATAGTCCAAGAACGGGCCAGAATCGCCAAAACTGCAAGTGTTGACGATCGACACGTAAACGACCCTGTGGTTTGTTAATCGTGGAAATCACCAGGACCTCAAAACAGTGAGTAATAGTGCACGAACGGGCCAGAATCGCCAAAACTGTGAGTGTTGATGTCCGACACATAAGTGCACCTTGGGGTTCAACAACTATGGAAATCACCTCGACCCCAAAATAGTGAATACTAGTCCACAAACGGGCCAGAATCGCCAAAATCACATTGTTGATGACCGACAAATAAACGCACCTTGGGGTTCAACAACTATGGTAATGACTCCAGACCCCAAAACGGTGAGTAATAGTCCACTAAACGGGCCAGAATCGCAAAAACTATGAGTGTTGATGACCGACACATAAGCGCACCTTGGGGTTCAACAACTATGGAAATCGCCGACCCCACAATGGTGAGTAATAGTCCAAGAAACGGGCTAGAATCGGCAAAATCATGAAAGTGTTGATGACCGACACGTAAATGGACCCCACGGTTTGTTAATCGTGGAAATCACCCAGACCCCTAAACAAAGGAGTAATAGTCCACTAAACGGGCCGTAATCGCCAAAACTGTGAGTGTTGATGACCGATGATAAGCGCACCTTGGGGTTCAACAACTATGGAAATCACCTCGACCCCAAAATAGTGAGTACTAGTCCACAAACGGGCCGTAATCAGCCAAAATCACATTGTTGATGACCGGCACACATAAGCACACCTTGGGGTTCAACAACTATGGTAATGACTCCAGACCACAAAACGGTGAGTAATAGTCCACGAACGGGCCAGAATCGCCAAAACTATGAGTGTTGATGACCGACACATAAGCGCACTTTGGGGTTCAACAACTATGGAAATCGCCGACCCCACAACGGTGAGTAATAGTCCAAGAACAGCCGAATCGCCAAAACTGCAAGTGTTGACGACCGACATGTAAACGGACCTGTGGTTTCTTAATCGTGGAAATCACCAAGGACCCCAAAACAGTGAGTAATAGTCCACTAAACGGGCCTGAATCGCCAAAACTGTGAGTGTTGATGACCGACACATAAGTGCACCTTGGGGTTCAACAACTATGAGAATCACCCGACCCCAAAATAGTGAGTACTAGTCCACAAACGGGCCAGATTAGCCAAAATCACATTGTTGATGACCGACACATAAGCGCACCTTGGAGTTCAACAACTATGGTAATGACTCAGACCCCAAAACGGTGAGTAATAGTCCACTAAACGGGCCAGAATCGCCAAAACTATGAGTGTTGATGACCGACACATAAGCGCACCTTGGGGTTCAACAACTATGGAAATCGCCGACCCCACAACGGTGGGTAATAGTCCAAGAACGGGCCGAATCGCCAAAACTGCAAGTGTTGACGATCGACACGTAAACGGACCCTGTGGTTTGTTAATCGTGGAAATCACCAAGGACCTCAAAACAAAGGAGTAATAGTGCACGAACGGGCCGAATCGCCAAAACTGAGTGTTGATGTCCGGCACATAAGTGCACCTTGGGGTTCAACAACTATGGAAATCACCCCGACCCCAAAATAGTGAGTACTAGTCCACAAACGGGCCAGAATCAGCCAAAATCACATTGTTGATGACCGACACATAAGCGCACTCATGGAGTTCAACAACTATGGTAATGACCCAGACCCCAAAACGGTGAGTAATAGTCCACTAAACGGGCCGTAATCTTCCAAAACTATGAGTGTTGATGACCGACACGTAAGCGCACCTTGGGGTTCAACAACTATGGAAATCGCCTCGGGACCCCACAACGGTGGGTAATAGTCCAAGAAACGGGCCAGAATCGGCCAAAACTATGAGTGTTGATGACCGACACATAAGCGCATTATTGGGGTTCAACAACTATGGAAATCGCCGACCCCACAACGGTGAGTAATAGTCCACGAACGGGCCAGAATCGCCAAAACTATGAGTGTTGATGACCGACACATAAGCGCACCTTGGGGTTCAACAACTATGGAAATCGCCGACCCCACAACGGTGGGTAATAGTCCAAGAACGGGCCGAATCGCCAAAACTATGAGTGTTGATGACCGACATAAGCGCACTTTGGGGTTCAACAACTATGGAAATCGCTGACCCCACAACGGTGAGTAATAGTCCAAGAAAACGGGCCAGAGTCGGCCAAAACTGCAAGTGTTGATGACCGACACGTAAACGGACCCCAGGGTTTGTTAATCGTGGAAATCACTCCAGGACCCCAAAACTGTGAGTAATAGTCCATGAACGGGCCAGAATCGCCAAAACTGTGAGTGTTGATGACCGACACATAAGCGCACCTTTGGGGTTCAACAACAATGGAAATCACCCGACCCCAAAATAGTGAGTACAAGTCCACAAACGGGCCAGAATCGCCAAAATTACATTGTTGATGACCGACACATAAGCGCACCTTGGGGTTCAACAACTACGGTAATGACTCCAGGACCCCAAAACGGTGAGTAATAGTCCACGAAACGGGCCAGAATCAGCCAGAATTATGAGTGTTGATGACCGACACATAAGCGCACCTTGGGGTTCAACAACTATGGAAATCGCTTCGGGACTCCACAATTGTGAGTAATAGTCCAAGAAACGGGCTAGAATCAGCCAAAACTATGAGTGTTGATGACCGACTCATAAGTGCACCTTGGGGTTCAACAACTATGGTAATGACTCCAGGACCCCAAAACGGTGAGTACTAGTCCACGAAACTGGCCAGAATCAGCCAAAACTATGGGTGTTGATGACCGACACATAAGCGCACCTTGGGGTTAAACAACTATGGAAATCGCTTTGGGACCCCACAATGGTGAGTTATAGTTCTAGAACGGGCCAGAATCGCCAAAATCATGAAGTGTTGATGACCGACACGTAAACGGACCCTGTGGTTTGTTACTCGTGGAAATCACCCAGACCCCAAAACAAAGTGAGTAATAGTCCATGAACGGGCCGAATCGCCAAAACTGTGAGTGTTGATGACCGACACATAAGCGCACCTTGGGTTCAACAACTATGGAAATCACCCCGACCCCAAAATAGTGAATACTAGTCCACAAACGGGCCGAATCGCCAAAATCATGCATTGTTGATGACCGACAAATAAACGCACTTTGGGGTTCAACAACTATGGTAATGACTCAGACCCCAAAACGGTGAGTAATAGTCCACTAAACGGGCCGAATCGGCAAAACTATGAGTGTTGATGACCGACACATAAGCGCACCTTGGGGTTCAACAACTATGGAAATCGCCGACCCCACAATGGTGAGTAATAGTCCAAGAAACGGGCTAGAATCGGCAAAATCATGAAAGTGTTGATGACCGACACGTAAATGGACCCCACGGTTTGTTAATCGGGAAATCACCCAGACCCCAAACAAAGTGAGTAATAGTCCACTTAAATGGGCCGAATCGCCAAAACTGTGAGTGTTGATGACCGATGATAAGCGCACCTTTGGGGTTCAACAACTATGGAAATCACCGACCCCAAAATAGTGAGTACTAGTCCACAAACGGGCCGAATCACCAAAACTGCATTGTTGATGACCGACACATAAGCACACCTTGGGGTTCAACAACTATGGTAATGACTCGACCACAAAACGGTGAGTAATAGTCCACGAACGGGCCAGAATCGCCAAACTATGAGTGTTGATGACCGACACATAAGCGCACCTTGGGGTTCAACAACTATGGAAATCGCTTCGGGACCCCACAACGGTGAGTAATAGTCCAAGAAACAGGCCAGAATCAGCCAAAACTGCAAGTGTTGACGACCGACATGTAAACGGACCCTGTGGTTTCTTAATCGTGGAAATCACCAAGGACCCCAAAACAGGAGTAATAGTCCACGAACGGGCCTGAATCGCCAAAACTGTGAGTGTTGATGACCGACACATAAGTGCACCTTGGGGTTCAACAACTATGAGAATCACCTCGACCCCAAAATAGTGAGTACTAGTCCACAAACGGGCCAGAATTAGCCAAAATCATGATTGTTGATGACCGACACATAAGCGCACCTTGGAGTTCAACAACTATGGTAATGACCAGACCCCAAAACGGTGAGTAATAGTCCACTAAACGGGCCGTAATCAGCCAAAACTATGGGTGTTGGTGACCGACACATAAGCACACTTGGGGTTAAACTACTATCGAAATCGCTTTGGGACCCCACAATGGTGAGTTATAGTCCAAGAACGGGCCAGAATCGCCAAAATCATGAAAAGTTGATGACCGACACGTAAACGGACCCTGTGGTTTGTTACTCGTGGAAATCACCCAGACCCCAAAACAAAGGAGTACTAGTCCATGAAACGGGCCAGAATCGCCAAAACTGTGAGTGTTGATGACCGACACATAAGCGCACCTTGGGGTTCAACAACTATGGAAATCACCCCGACCCCAAAATAGTGAATACTAGTACACAAACGGGCCGAATCGCCAAAACTGTGATTGTTGATGACCGACACAAACGCACCTTGGGGTTCAACAACTATGATAATGACTCAACCCCAAAACGGTGAGTAATAGTCCACGAACGGGCCGAATCGCCAAAACTGTGAGTGTTGATGTCCGACACATAAGTGCACCTTGGGGTTCAACAACTATGGAAATCACCCCGACCCCAAAATAGTGAGTACTAGTCCACAAACGGGCCGAATCAGCCAAAATCACATTGTTGATGACCGACACATAAGCGCACCTTGGAGTTCAACAACTATGGTAATGACTCAGACCCCAAAACGGTGAGTAATAGTCCACTAAACGGGCCAGAATCTTCCAAAACTATGAGTGTTGATGACCGACACGTAAGCGCACCTTGGGGTTCAACAACTATGGAAATCGCCGACCCCACAACGGTGGGTAATAGTCCACTTAAACGGGCCAGAATCGCCAAAACTATGAGCGTTGATGACCGACACATAAGCGCACCTTGGGGTTCAACAACTATGGAAATCGCCGACCCCACAACGGTGAGTAATAGTCCAAGAAAACGGCCGAGTCGCCAAAACTGCAAGTGTTGATGACCGACACGTAAACGGACCCTGTGGTTTGTTAATCTTGGAAATCACTCAGACCCCAAAACTGTGAGTAATAGTCCATGAACGGGCCGAATCGCCAAACTGTGAGTGTTGATGACCGACACATAAGCGCACCTTGGGGTTCAACAACAATGGAAATCACCGACCCCAAAATAGTGAGTACTAGTCCACAAACGGGCCGAATCGCCAAAATTGCGATTGTTGATGACCGACACATAAGCGCACCTTGGGGTTCAACAACTACGGTAATGACTCAAGGACCCCAAAACGGTGAGTAATAGTCCACGAAACGGGCCAGAGTCAGCCAGAACTATGAGTGTTGATGACCGACACATAAGCGCACCTTGGGGTTCAACAACTATGGAAATCGCCTCGGGACCCCACAATGGTGAGTAATAGCCCAAGAAACGGGCTAGAATCAGCCAAAACTATGAGTGTTGATGACCGACTCATAAGCGCACCTTGGGGTTCAACAACTATGGTAATGACCTGTGACCCCAAAACGGTGAGTAATAGTCCACTAAACTGCCTGTAACCAGCCAAAACTATGGGTGTTGATGACCGACACATAAGCGCACCTTGGGGTTAAACAACTATGGAAATCGCTTTGGGACCCCACAATGGTGAGTTATAGTTCTAGAACGGGCCAGAATCGCCAAAACTGCAAGTGTTGATGACCGACACGTAAACGGACCCTGTGGTTTGTTACTCGTGGAAATCACCCAGACCCCAAAACAAAGTGAGTAATAGTCCATGAAAAGGGCCGTAATCGCCAAAACTGTGAGTGTTGATGACCGACACATAAGCGCACCTTGGGGTTCAACAACTATGGAAATCACCCGACCCCAAAATAGTGAATACTAGTACACAAACGGGCCGAATCGCCAAAATCACATTGTTGATGACCGACACATAAACGCACCTTGGGGTTCAACAACTATGATAATGACCTGTAACCCCAAAACGGTGAGTAATAGTCCACGAACGGGCCAGAATCGCCAAAACTATGAGTGTTGATGACCGACACATAAGCGCACCTTGGGGTTCAACAACTATGGAAATCGCCGACCCCACAATGGTGAGTAATAGTCCAAGAAACGGGCTAGAATCGCCAAAATCGCGTGTTGATGACCGACACGTAAATGGACCCCACGGTTTGTTAATCGTGGAAATCACCCAGACCCCTAAACAAAGGAGTAATAGTCCACGAACGGGCCAGAATCGCCAAAACTGTGAGTGTTGATGACCGACAAATAAGCGCACCTTGGGGTTCAACAACTATGGAAATCACCTCGACCCCAAAAAGTGAGTTCTAGTCCACAAACGGGCCGTAATCAGCCAAAATCACATTGTTGATGACCGATACATAAGCGCACCTTGGGGTTCAACAACTATGGTAATGACTCAGACCACAAAACGGTGAGTAATAGTCCACGAAACGGGCCAGAATCGCCAAAACTATGAGTGTTGATGACCGACACATAAGCGCACCTTTGGGGTTCAACAACTATGGAAATCGCTTCGACCCCACAACGGTGGGTAATAGTCCAAGAAACGGGCCAGAATCGCCAAAACTATGAGTGTTGATGACCGACACATAAGCGCACCTTGGGGTTCAACAACTATGGAAATCGCCGGACCCCACAACGTGAGTAATAGTCCAAGAAAATCGCCGAGTCGGCCAAACCTGCAAGTGTTGATGACCGACACGTAAACGGACCCCAGGGTTTGTTTATCGTGGAAATCACCCAGACCCCAAAACTGTGAGTAATAGTCCATGAAACGGGCCAGAATCGGCCAAAACTGTGAGTGTTGATGACCGACACATAAGCGCACCTTGGGGTTCAACAACTATGGTAATGACTCCTGGACCCCAAAACGGTGAGTACTAGTCCACTAAACGGGCCGAATCGCCAAAACTATGAGTGTTGATGACCGACACATAAGCGCACCTTGGGGTTCAACAACTATGGAAATCGCCGACCCCACAACGGTGAGTAATAGTCCAAGAACGGGCCAGAATCGCCAAAACTGCAAGTGTTGACGACGGACACGTAAACGGACCCTGTGGTTTGTTAATCGTGGAAATCACCCAGACCCCAAAACAAAGGAGTAATAGTCCACGAACGGGCCAGAATCGCCAAACTGTGAGTGTTGATGACCACACATAAGCGCACCTTGGGGTTCAACAACTATGGAAATCACCCGACCCCAAAATAGTGAGTACTAGTCCACAAACGGGCCGTAATCAGCCAAAATCATGATTGTTGATGACCGACACATAAGCGCACCTTGGAGTTCAACAACTATGGTAATGACCTCAGACCCCAAAACGGTGAGTAATAGTCCACGAACGGGCCAGAATCGCCAAAACTATGAGTGTTGATGACCGACACATAAGCGCACCTTGGGGTTCAACAACTATGGAAATCGCTCGAGACCCCACAACGGTGGGTAATAGTCCAAGAACGGGCCGAATCGCCAAAACTATGAGTGTTGATGACCGACATAAGCGCACTTTGGGGTTCAACAACTATGGAAATCGCCGACCCCACAACGGTGAGTAAGAGTCCAAGAACGGCCAGAGTCGCCAAAACGCAAGTGTTGATGACCGACACGTAAACGGACCCCAGGGTTTGTTAATCGTGGAAATCACTCCAGGACCCCAAAACTGTGAGTAATAGTCCATGAAACAGGCCAGAATCGGCCAGAACTGTGAGTGTTGATGACCGACACATAAGCTCACCTTGGGGTTCAACAACTACGGAAATCACTCCTGGACCCCAAAATAGTGAGTACTAGTCCACAAAACGGGCCAGAATCGGCCAAAATTGCGATTGTTGATGACCGACACATAAGCGCACCTTGGGGTTTGTTGGGGATATAACTACTGAATATAAACCGCCCTGAGGGGGCCGGTTTACCCTCGTCTACAATCCGGGCCCATGAAGGTGCGAGGCCCAGAGCCCAGAGGCGGACTAGGATCCATAAATGTAAACCGCCTTAGTCTTGTAACTTGTGCTGTAAGATAAGAGAGAAGAGACCGAGCCGACACTTGTATGAGCCGGATCGACTCAGAGACCGCCGGGCGCCAACCTGTATATAAGGGGACGACCCGCGCGTTTAGGGACGCATAATTCGAGGCTTAGGCGGTTATTGCTCCCTAGTTGCCGAAATCACATCAATCCCATCACAACCAGACGTAGGCTTTACCTTCATCAAGGGGCCAACTAGTATAACTCCCGTGTCTTTGTGTCCGCTAACCCTCTAAGTTAACCCGCACGATGGCCCCGCGACTAAGTCCTTTCACGAGGACATCCGCCGTGACGATTCCACGACAGCTTGGCGCCACCGTGGGCTATCGCACGATGGTTTGATGATCTTAGAGGGCAAGTTCGGCGACTCAAGGCTATGCTGTGGGGGCCGGATGACTAAGAGTCGCCGCGCAAGCTCTACATCGACGATGCGGACTGGGCCCCGAGGCCGCTCGACGAGTACGGGTACCGGGTCCCTTTGGTGGCATACACGATTCATCGGCAAGATCGGCGCGAGCCAGGCCTGGGCCGACATCCGCACCGACCTCGCCGAGACGGCTCAGCGGGCGAAGAAGAGTCCTGCCTCGCTAAACCGGCTTTCGCTGCAGCTTTCATGGGAGTCGCCCACGGAGACTATGAGGGCGGATCAGCATCCGCGGCGAAACCGTTGTTCACTCGGCGACGAAGTCGTCCACCGGAGAAACCGAAGTCTTTGTACCAGCCGCAAGATGGCCAGATCGGGGCTGTTCCGACGGTGAGAGTATTCCGACCCTTTGATCTACCCAGCCGGTTGGAATTTTCATGGCCGGTACACGTTTACACTTCACTTCGATCATGCGCCCCGTCGCCGCCGGTTCAGCAGCCGAAGGAGGCCCCGCGCCCACCGCTCAAGTTTTATCGTAGTTATTCGATGCATTGGCTGCGCCATGGCGAGGCTAATCCGTGGATCAGACCCGCACAACGCAGAGATTGCAAAGGTGAAGGAACAGATCGCTAAAGCTAAAGCGGATCCGCAATCGCGACGGAGGATGGCGCGAACGGGCCGCTGGATGCACAGCTTATAGGCTCATGCCGGATCGTGAAAGCGCCACATGAAGTCATGAAAAGGAAGTACAGATCCCGCTTACCTTCGGTTTTCGAGGGAAGAGAGCTTTTAATACCCCGAGGGCAGGGACCAGAATCCGCCGCCGTGGTGAACCGCCGAAGCACTGGACGGGCGCGCCGGTTCAGCCCTGCGGTGATAGATCTGCTCGCCATCATACCGGGCGCGCTTCTAGGTTGTGCAGACACCGGTCACTACTCCAACCCGATGGATAATCTTGTTGCGGCGCGCACGGTTGGAGGCGATTCCAATTGAAGGTGATTCACCACAGCGATAGAGACACGCCGGTAAAGGAGCTCTCAGACGGCCCCGCTCAACAGAAGCGATTCATACAGCCGATCGGATCCACTCCACCCCGCCTAAGCCGGAGTTATAGCCGGCGCTACCGACGAACGGGTCAGATTGCAATGCGCAGCGCGGGTCCGCCAAGGCAAATAACCCGGGGTGGCTTCAAGACGCCAAGTGGTGGTGGACCGGCCAGGCACGAGGATGCCGAAAGTTAGCAAGACAACATGAGGATCATCAGCTCGCCGCCGTTCGTCTGACCATCTTCGAACCGGGGTCACGCCTCGCTCATTGGGGTGCTTTGCCTCGCCCCCGCTTTACGCAATGTGCGCTTGCCCAAGGATTTCAAAGGGCCACGCAAGGTGCCCAATTATACCGCCGATTTGGCTCCGCAAGCGGATAGAAAGCTATGAGATGGCCATGGAGATGCTGGATGTGGATGAAGCTGCGCAGCGGCGTATTTCACCATGATGTTGGAAGGTACGCCCGCATTTGGTTGAAGAACTTGCCGCCTAACTCAGCTTAGTTCATGGACCCGCTATGGACCCGTCCATTCAAAATTTCAAAGACACCGTAAACAGCCCATGTCTGTGGTGGATTTGGCGGCTTGTGTCCAGCAGAGGGCTTAATCCACAACCCATTGGGTGTGCCGCTTCGAGGTTTTACATTCGCCGATCGATCAACCCTGATTCCGCGATCTTAACCCTAGAAGCCAACCGCCGTTCGAACTGCTGAAGTTGAAGCTGGGTCGCATGAAGCGCTTTTGCAATGACATGGGCACTCTCATGGGCGCTGGTAAAGTATGCTGATTCTGATAGTACCAAGGATCCCGAGTCCGAGGATGACGAAGTAGGGAAGGGAAAACATAATAGCAACTCCAGAGGCCAGCAAAGATCATTCGGCAGCAATGGGTGAAACAAGCGAAGCAAACGGTAACATGGGCTTCAGAGTTAACACCAACGCTAGCAGGACAAGGGTCAGCGCGCAAGGGTAAGCAATCAAACCGGGCGGTGCGCAAGGTCACAATCCGGATCGCTTGAATTACCTATTGAATCAACCTTGTCCAAAGCATGGGACGAAGGAGGCACCAGCAAACCACCGAAGGATTGTTATATTATGCAGGAGTTCAAAACTATAATGCTTTCCAAGATGATCAAGGGCCCGGCGGCGGTTCAGTGGTCCGCCCGGTTACGGTGGAGGAAATTCGCCCAGGTTCGTGGTAATCCGGCGGCAAGGCAATCAGAGCAATCAAAACAATCAGAACAATCAAAACCAAGGGGGTTACAATCAACAACAGCAGCAGTCGGGTTACCAAAGTAATCCAAAGCAGTTGAACGGTGGATAGCACCATGTCTTTACCACCAGCTTGGACAGACGGGACCGAAAACTTCAGAAGCGGGCGGTCAGTGTTGTTGAACCGGCCGCACCGCATTACCTGCGCTGGTCAGAGCAGCCTATTGTATGGAGCAGAGAGGATCATCCTCCCCGGGTTTACAATCCGAGTCAGCTAGCCCTAGTGGTGGCACCTCAGGTGGGAGGATACAAGTTTACCAAAGTGCTTATGGATGGAGGGAGCAGCATCAACATCCTGTACTACGAGACCTTCCGACGATGGGGTTGACGGATAAGCATCTCAGCCGCCCAACACAAGAGTTTCACGGTGTGGTGCCCGCAAGTCAGCGCATCTGCCGGTAAGATAGATCTGAGGTAGCCTTTGGAGATGAACATGACTCCAGATCGAAACATTGACGCTTGAGGTGGTGAAAATCCAAAGCCCTTACCACACCCTGTTTGGGCGGCCGCTTATGCTAAGTTTATGGCACGGCCTTGTTATGTTTATTTGCAGCTAAAAATGCCGGGTCACAAAGGGACGATAACGGTTCATGGAGCCGCCGGATTGCGCTGGAGTGCGAGGAAGGTGATGCGGTTATGCAGAGTCGGTTTGTGCCACCAAGAGTTAAAGTATTATAAAGACAATGTTGATCCGGCGGATATGACCCCGCTGAAGAAGCCAACCACAGAGCACGATCCGGATTTGAAGTTTAAGTCGGCGGCTGAGACTAAACTTGTTGATTTTGTGCCCGCGATTCGCCCAAGCAGTTCACCATCGCTAACTTGATCCTAAATAGGAAAGCGCCATCGAAGTTCATCCGTGAGAATCGACATTTTTGCATGGAAGCCTTCGACATGCCGTGTACCGAGGGAACTCGCTGAGCACACTCTTAATGTCGATCCCAAGTACGCACTGGTAAAGCAGTTTCTTCGCCGGTTTAACGAGGAAAGGCGCAAGGCCATTGGAGAGGAGGTTGCCAGGCTTTTAGCGGCAGGGTTTATCTTGAAGTGTTCCATCCAGAGTGGCTTGCTAATCCGGTGTTGGTCCTTAAGAAGAATGGCACTTGGCACATGTGTGTGTATTACACAGATCTTAACAAGGCTTGTCCAGCAGATCCTTTCGCCCTCCCCCGCATTGATCAGATTATTGACGCTACGGCGGGTTGTGAGCGTTTGAGCTTTTTAGATGCATATTCCGGATATCATTGATTAAGATGGCGTTAAGGACCAGGAGAAGACGGCGCTTATCACCCCTTTGGTGCCTTCGCTATGTATCTATGCCTTTGGGCTCAAGAGCGCCAAGCAACTTATCAACGCTATGCACAGAATTGCTTGCATGAACAGATCGGCCGAATGTGCATGCTTATGTGGATGATATTGTGGTTAAGTCAAGGAAGAAGGAAACACTGATTGAGGATTTGAGAGAAACCTTTGACAACTTATGGGTGTACAAGATGATGCTTAACCCGCCAAATGTGTTTTTGGTTTTCCGCAGCAAGTTATTGGGTTTTTGTGTCAATGTGGGATTGAAGCTAATCCGGATAAAATTACAGCTATCACCTCCTTGTTCAAGCCAAGTGCATCAATGATGTCCAGCGATTGGTGGGTCGGATTGCCGCTTAAGCCGGTTTATCACCGCCTAGGAGAGAAGGCCATTCCTTTGTACCAGATGTCAAGAAGACGGATCAGTTTGTCCGAGTTCACCACCGATGAAGCATTGAGGACTTAAAGCGCAGTTGTCCAACTCGCTTGTTCTCGCCGCCCCATTGACAAGGAGCTGCTTCGTTATATGTTGTCGCTAATGCCGTGGCAGCCAGCGAGCCATTGTGGTGGAACGGAAGGAGGCAGGAAGGAGTATCCGGTTCAACGACCGGTTTATTACATCAGCGAGGTCCTCATTGAGTCTAAGCAAAGATATCCGCATTGGCGTAAGCTGGTATATGGAGTTTTTATGGCAAGTCGGAAACTCAAGCAATATTTTCAGGGCACCCCATCACGGTGGTCGGCCCAGCCTTTGGGCGATATCATACGTAACCGGAAGCGATCGTCGGATTGCTAAGTGGGCTATAGAACTTGGGCCGACGGTTTAAGGTATGTGCCCGACGGCAGTATAGTCTCGTGCACTTGTGGATTTCATTAATGATTGGACGGAGTCGCAAGCGCCAAGAAAAGCCGGATCATACCTATTGACCATCCACTTTGATGGGTCCAGCAATTGAGGGCTCGGGGCTCGGAGTCGATTAACTTCCCCGCGAGGTGACAAGTTCTGTTACGCTTCCGCTTAATGTTCCCTTGTACTAACAATGCAGCTGAGTATGAAGCTTTGCTCCATGGTCTCCGGATGGCTAAGGAGACGAATCTCAGCCGGTTAAATGCTTTGGTGACTCGGACTTGGTGGCCCAAAGAAGTATCGTGTACTTGGGATTCCAAAGATCCACTCATGGCTGCGCATCACGGGAGGTGGATATTGTTGCGTGACACTTTAAAGGATATCGTGGACCATGTGGATCGCCGGAAGAACGGTTGCGGCGGATGCTCTCACCACTGGGTTTCAACGTAAACCGTCCCGCCTAATGTCTTCCTTGATGTAACGCATAACCGCCGCTTAAGCTTCCCGATGAAGTCGATGGATATTCCTGATCCGGAGGCTCGCTTGGTGGCGGCCTTGCATGTCATTCCGATTGACGCCCTTTATTTGGCATACATGAACCGGGCGAAGTTACGAAGATGAGACGCTGGTCCGACTGATAATTCGCGCGGTCTAAGTCTATGACCATATATAATGGCGAAGTTGCATCATTGCAGCGCGTCGTATGCTTTTCAGCCAGTGTGTCCCCGAGGAAGGCCGTGAGATATTACGTGAGATCCATGAAGGGGACTGTGGTCACCACGCCGGTTCAAAATCCTTGGTGGCTAAAGCGTTCCGCCACGGTTTCTATTGGTTGACTGCCCATGCTGATGCAGAGGATCTGGTCAGACGATGTGATGGTTGTCAGAAGTTTTGCAGACGTGCTCATGTACCGGCCCAAGAATTGAGGATGATTCCCATTACCTGGCCGTTTGCAACTTGGGGGCTGGATATGGTTGGGCCTTTTAAAAGGTCCAAGGACAAGAAAACACACTTGCTGGTCGCAGTTGACAAGTTTACAAAGTGGGTCGAGGCAGAGCCTGTTAGCAAGTGTGATGCGGCCACGGCGGTTCAGTTCATAAAAAGGGTGATCTTCCGGTTTGGGTTTCCACACAGTATCATCACGGACAATGACACCAATTTGTCCAAGGGAGCCATGAAGGAGTTTTGTGAACGAGAGCACATCCGCTTGACGCTTTTTCAAAGGGCCCACCCGCAGTCCAATGGTCAAGCAGTAACGAGCTAATCAGAGATCTTGACAGTATCAAACCCCGCTTATGGTCCCTTTAGAGAGGACGCCGGGTTGTTGGGTAGAAGAGCTACCATCCGTGATATGGAGTATCAATACTACCCTAACAGATCCACCGGATACACACCGCTTTTATGGTTTATGGAGCGGAGGCGGTCCTTCCCCGCGATATCCGCTATGACTCGCCTCTGCGGGCAGCCTATGTTCAGGCCGATAGCGAGGCAGCACGGCAGGATGCTTTGGATCGACCGGATGTAGAGCGAGATATGGCGGCTGCTCGCTCGCGATTTACCAGCAGGATCTTCGCTTGCACCACACCGGCGGGTTAGAACAAGAACCTTTCAGAAGGAGACTTGGTGCTTCGCTCATTCAAGACCGCATGATATGCACAAGCTATCCCCACCTTGGGAAGGGCCTTTGTGGTCAGCAAGAATCTGCACAACGGGTCATACTATCTGATTGATGTTCGAGAGCGAAAAGACTCACGCACGCCGAGGAGGAGACCAACAGCCTTGGAACATAGCTCATCTTCGCCTTATTATACCGAGCCATCGGCTCCACTTATGTACATATTAAGATAATGTATATATTATGAATAAAAGCAATAAACCGAGCCTCGCTAAAGTGGGGTATCCGCTCAGAAAAGTCCGTTTGGGTACATGGAGTTGTTGTCGCGAGCGGCCTCCGTTTAGCCCTTGATCTTACTTTTCGTAAGTTTTATGTCACTTGGGGGCTTGGTCGTGTCCCAACCAATGCAACACCTTTTGATGGGCAAAAGCCACCAGATCACTTGGGGACATGGTCACATCTGAACCAACACGCCTTTGGTCGGCCTAAGGCCATAGAATCACTTGGGGCTTGGTCAACCCAACCATTGCCATGCCACTTGATCGGCATAATGCCACGGTTTCGCTTGGGGCCTGGCTGACTTGAACCATCGCTACACCTTATGGGGAGCTTGGTCCCGTCCGACCATGGTAACGCTTATCCATCGTGCTTAGTAAAGCCTCTTCTTGCAAACGGTTTTATAATTGCCTTTGCTTTCATACTGATTTCATACCGTTATTTGATTTTTATTGGCCTTTTAAACCGATGACCTCTTTAAACCGTTCAATCTGTCAATTAATGGAATTTGGTCTATTTTAATCCGCAATATTTGTTTCGTTTGATTTTTTCGTTAACATCCCATTATGGAGTAACAGGGGCTTGTCATGACCCAACACGTTAATACGGTAAACCGCATTATAAACACAGGAGTAGTTTTCCCTTTGACGGTAATGGTTTATACACCTCCGCCTCAAGATTGGTTAAGCCAATTGCATGCCCGACAATCGCAGGTATTTTTTGTATCACAAAGGTTTGAGCATATACATCAATATTTTCTTATATAAATATATCGCATCACAAGCCGGTTGAGACACAAACCGCCGTGGCGGTTTAAGAATTTGTGATTGCAGGCAAAATGCATTGAAGGTTTCAAACCAAAGTATCAGCACCTCTCAAGCCGAAGGTTACGATCGAGAGCATAAAAGCATGTTCAAAACAAAGTGCTGGCTATTGTATTACAAAGCCTTCCAAGGCCCGTGTTTCGCATGGCGCTATGACTAGCAGTTTCGATGCATCACCCGCCCGACGGATTAAGCTTTTCGCCGGGTTGACGGAGGAAGAGGGGCGCTCGCGCCGGTTCAACTTCTTCCTCTTCATCACCCAAAGCCCGGAAGTCATTGGTAGACCAGTAATCCGGTTAAGGCCCGAAGACAGCCTCTTCACTTATAAGCTCAGCCAGATCAACGCTGTGGGCATAAGTGTGCTTACGGATTGAGGACAAGGCTCAGACTTCTGGAATGACAAACTCCACCCGTTGTTGTTTGCATCATAAAAAGAGCGGTGAACCACCAGGTTGGCTTCGCCCCAGCTTGACTCGCCAATGACGATCTCCTTTGTTATTCGCTTCAGGCGCCACTATCAAAGGCTTCACCGCTCTTCTTGAGCGCTGGGAAACCCTTGGCTATGTCACCGGATCAAGATCTGCTATCCACGCCTTGGCGCGAAGTTAGAGCCAGAGAGTGCCAGCCCGGCCGCGGATCGTTTAACTCTTCGCTGCCCCTAACCATGGACAGCCGGTCCAAAGGTGTCTTTGATCAAGGACGGAGCTGTGTTGTCGCACGATGTGGCACATATGACTCATTGGCGCCGTATACAGCTGCTCAATCAGCGTAAGCGGCCTTGAGCTTCTTCCGCACATCGAGCCTGATGAGCAATACGCTTGCTCGCATGTGTTTCGCATAGCTCAGGTTAAACCGCGGAAATATCAAAACAGAGGTAATCGCAAATTTTCTTACCAAAGATGGCAGAGGTCATGGCATGAACTTGGCGCTTTAGTCCGTAAGCTCTTCAACACCGGTTTAAGAGCTGATTCAGATCTTCCGCCTGCTTTTTTCAAACCGCCTTCTCGGTGTCCCGCTTGGCCCGCCGGATTTATACCACTCCTTCAGCTGTTCCATAGTGGCCAAGGCAGTTTTCAATTCGCCCTGGCCTTGGTGGTTTCGCTTGTTGAGTTTCCAGATTGGCTCAAGGTCCTTGAGTTGCACGGTTTGTCGGTATATCTCATTCTCGATAACAAAGGGAGCATGTTAGTTGTTTCATTATAAAGTCCCAAGCTCAATACAAATATTCAACTTGGCACTTGGGGGCTAATGGTTAGTCGATCTCAGCTTGCTATGGAATACAGAATTAAGTCCCGCTTAACTATGCTAAGTTAAACCGACCCTTTGGGGCCTATTATATAGCAAAAGTACAAGAAAGGCATAACTCCTTACCTCATAGCGGTCCTTCATGCGATGCACTGCACCGGCTTCAAAGTCACGGCTTGTGTAGAGCCGGTTCGAAAGCCGGAGGAAGTTCTTGGGCAGAGAGGTTGTCATAAGTCGATGATCAGTTTTCCCTTATCTTTGCTCATAGTAGTAGAATCTTCCTTGATGCTGTGTTTTGCTAAAGCGACCGTTGGTTAGGAGTGGTGTAGCCAGCCCGCCACAATAACATCATCATTTTTAGTCTGGGCTGGCCAGACCGGGCGGTCTTCTTTAGGCTTGGTGTCTTCGCATTTTGGCTCGGCGGTTCAACAATTACGACCCGCCTGTGGGCCGGACTCGTGGAGCAGGATGCGAGGTTTCCACTTGACCTCCGATTCAGTTTCGCGGATCAGCGCTGTTGCCTTTTGTACAACTCGCCAGAGCTAATTTTGGCGACTTCAGATTTTCGTGGGTTTGCTCGGGGTCTTTTCCCGGATCAACATCCGCAGAGGATCAAGGGTTTTCGCTTACTCAAGCGAGCCTTGGTGCTGCAATATTCTGAATTAGATTAAGATAAATCACCAAGGCAATTGTAAACCGAATTGGCGGACAGCAAGATGGTGCTTACCCCGCAGCAACTTTAAGCGGAGGCAGTTGCGGGTTGATGAACCGCCGTAAGAGTTGGAAGAGGCCTGATAATTTGGGTCGATGGATTGAGAGGACATCGGAAGAAACCTTTAAGGATAACGCCAGAGAACAAATCACCGACGACGCCCGGTTGGTGTATCCGTAAACCGGATGAGGTAATCTGCTGACCATCGTGCCGGGTCGCACGGGCGCTTCAGCCTCACCGTGTGTCTTCAAGGAAAGGTTTGGATTCAAATAAGCATAGGAATGAGATTTTTCACTTTCCGGACGGCGCGATGAATTCTTTTAACCGCACGAGGTTGGATTCGGAAGAAAGAAAGATTACCTCAACAGGGTCGGCATGACTGGCTTCAGCATCATTCTGGGAGTTAGAATTGTCAGTAAAAGGAATACAAAGGGACAAATTATAAGCAAGAAGAAACACAAAGAGGAGAGCCGGTTTACGGCGACTCCCTCGTAAGGATATCAAGTTTTACCTCAGCTTCGATTCTTCGCCCTCCGGCGGATCAAGACTCGGCGTTTCTCTTGCCAGCCTTCTTGGTGGCCTTAGACTTTACACGCGAGCCCGGGCCGGTTTGGTACGCCTGTATGAGCTGTTAGCCCGAGAAGTAACAAGGATTAATATATATCAACAAGGCATTAATGTCGAAAAGCGGTGAGTAGAGCCTACCGCAGCGGTTTGTTGGCAACACGTAAGGGAGCCAACCCGGTTTGGCTACGCATGAGATCGGTTCATCCAAAGATCCGCTTCACCGCCTCTCGTGACTTCAAGCTCATATTGGTAGCTCGTGACGCCTTTGAGGGTCTTGGAGGCTGCCAGCAGTATTCGCATCATCAATCCGCCAGCGGCTTAGTGGCAAGACGCCCAAGAAACCCAACACCGCACAAGGTCCACACCAGCTAAGCCATTGGCCATTAGAGCCCGGAGCTTGATAATTTGAGGCGCAAAGTTCTTCCGCTCCGGGGCGGTCAAGCGTAAAGGCAACGGATGATGGTTGCTAAGCCGTGAGGACGGTAACCCGCAAAGGATTCTCGCTGTCGAGCAGTGTTCCGCAGAGAACCAGGTTTGGTTCCAATCTTTGATGGCTATGGTGTTTGGCGGAGGAAAGTCCACTTCCTTCCTTTTCTCGATTGAAACGCCGCCAGCTCGTGTTAGGACCATCGTAAAATTCTGTACGGCGGTTCAAGTGAAAGAAATCCCGAACAGCTCCACGATGGTTCTTCTTGAAGATAGACTTCAGAAAACTTGAAATTGCATATGTTTGACACAGTAGTTCGGGCCAATATCCTGTGGATGGAGTTGAAAACTCGCAAGGACATCCCGGAAGAATTTTGATCCGGCGGCAGAATCCCCGCCTAAGTGCTGCACAAACACAATTACTTTCGCCTTCTTGCGGATTGGGAGGGCATTCGCATCCGAACCCGCCAAAGGAGGACATTTTAGAAGCTAAAGCGCCAGGGTGACGATCCGCTGAGTTGCGCCTCGGTAACCTTAGACCGACCCAATTGCAAGCTGAGAATTGAGGGCCATTCCGGAAGACTAAACCGCGAAGGAAAGGAAAAACGATTCACCGTTAAACGGTTCAGAAACATTGTACAATGTTAAACCGGCGATTCGGCAGCCGGTTTCCAATTCCGGTTTAACTGAGGACTAATGGAGTGACGGATTAGCTATCAAAAGTCAAACCGCCGAAAGAGACAGAACTGGAAAATCTACTAAGTATGGACAGAAACAGATTTCACATGCGAATGGAGGTGATTTAGATCTACCGAAGATTCAGTAAGAAATATTTCTGCGACCTATGTAAGCCTCATAGAGGGCAGGAAGGTTCGTGCGCTCTAAACAAGAGGATCTGAACAAAATGAAAGATACAGAAAGAGTTAAACTGATGGCGGAGCAGTCGCTGCACAGGATGTATGCTACGGTTGAATCATACGGCCATGGCAGGGCAGGTATGAGGATACTACGATGAACACCTATGAACTACAAGATGAACAGGACCTTCGATGCGGATCTAGGGCTTGAAGAGGAGCTTTACCGATGCGCCGAGCAGCGGAGGAGCGCTAAAGAGCTTCGTCCAACCAGGTTGATGCAGCGGCTCCGGCGCCGACAAAGCGGTCGAAGGTCGGAGGCGGCGCGAGCTTCAGAGCTGGAACGCCGCGAGGAAGAAGAAGCGCGAAGAAGAAGAGAAAAGGGTCTGCCGGTCTATTTATAAGGAACAGGCAATTAACGAGCGCGAGAATCAAGGAGTCAAAGCGGCGGACGGCGCAAGGTCGCCGATTTCGGATAGTATTAAATGAAGGGAATCTTACTGCTTGGATTTCTTTATTAAAGATGACGCTAAGGCGCCTGTTGTTGTGGTTGGAAGATGACGCCATGGCGGTTCAAGCAGATGTTCAACAACTATGGTAATGACTCAGACCCCAAAACGGTGAGTAATAGTCCACGAAACGGGCCAGAATCGCCAAAACTATGAGTGTTGATGACCGACACATAAGCGCACCTTGGGGTTCAACAACTATGGAAATCGCCGACCCCACAACGGTGAGTAATAGTCCAAGAACGGGCCAGAATCGCCAAAACTGCAAGTGTTGATGACCGACACGTAAACGGACCCTGTGGTTTGTTAATCGTGGAAATCACCCAGACCCCAAAACAAAGTGAGTAATAGTCCACGAACGGGCCGAATCGCCAAAACTGTGAGTGTTGATGACCGACACATAAGCGCACCTTGGGGTTCAACAACTATGGAAATCACCCGACCCCAAAATAGTGAGTACTAGTCCACAAACGGGCCGAATCGCCAAAACTGCATGATTGTTGATGACCGACACATAAGCGCACCTTGGGGTTCAACAACTATGGTAATGACCTCAGACCCCAAAACGGTGAGTAATAGTCCACGAAACGGGCCAGAATCGCCAAAACTATGAGTGTTGATGACCGACACATAAGCGCACCTTGGGGTTCAACAACTATGGAAATCGCCGGACCCCACAACGGTGAGTAATAGTCCAAGAACGGGCCAGAATCGCCAAAACTGCAAGTGTTGATGACCGACACGTAAACGGACCCTGGGTTTGTTAATCGTGGAAATCACCCAGGGACCCCAGAACAAAGAGTAATAGTCCACGAAACGGGCCAGAATCGCCAAAACTGTGAGTGTTGATGACCGACACATAAGCGCACCTTGGGGTTCAACAACTATGGAAATCACCCGACCCCAAAATAGTGAGTACTAGTCCACAAACGGGCCGAATCGCCAAAATCTGCGATTGTTGATGACCGACACATAAGCGCACCTTGGGGTTCAACAACTATGGTAATGACTCCCCAAAATAGTGACCCCAAAACGGTGAGTAATAGTCCACGAAACGGGCCAGAATCGCCAAAACTATGAGTGTTGATGACCGACACATAAGCGCACCTTGGGGTTCAACAACTATGGAAATCGCCGACCCCACAACGGTGAGTAATAGTCCAAGAACGGGCCAGAATCGCCAAAATCTGCAAGTGTTGATGACCGACACGTAAACGGACCCTGGGTTTGTTAATCGTGGAAATCACCCAGACCCCAAAACAAAGGAGTAATAGTCCACAAACGGGCCGAAATCGCCAAAACTGTGAGTGTTGATGACCGACACATAAGCGCACCTTGGGGTTCAACAACTATGGAAATCACCCCGACCCCAAAATAGTGAGTACTAGTCCACAAACGGGCCGGGTTCAACAACTATGGAATCGCCAAAACTCACATTGTTGATGACCGACACATAAGCGCACCTTGGGGTTCAACAACTATGGTAATGACTCAGACCCCAAAACGGTGAGTAATAGTCCACGAAACGGGCCAGAATCGCCAAAACTATGAGTGTTGATGACCGACACATAAGCGCACCTTGGGGTTCAACAACTATGGAAATCGCCGACCCCACAACGGTGAGTAATAGTCCAAGAACGGGCCAGAATCGCCAAAACTGCAAGTGTTGATGACCGACACGTAAACGGACCCTGTGGTTTGTTAATCGTGGAAATCACCCAGACCCCAAAACAAATGACCGACACACATAAGAGTAATAGTCCACCCCAAACGGGCCGTAATCGCCAAAACTGTGAGTGTTGATGACCGACACAAAGCGCACCTTGGGGTTCAACAACTATGGAAATCACCCGACCCCAAAATAGTGAGTACTAGTCCACAAACGGGCCGAATCGCCAAAATCATGATTGTTGATGACCGACACATAAGCGCACCTTGGGGTTCAACAACTATGGTAATGACTCAGACCCCAAAACGGTGAGTAATAGTCCACGAAACGGGCCAGAATCGCCAAAACTATGAGTGTTGATGACCGACACATAAGCGCACCTTGGGGTTCAACAACTATGGAAATCGCCGACCCCACAACGGTGAGTAATAGTCCAAGAACGGGCCAGAATCGCCAAAACTGCAAGTGTTGATGACCGACACGTAAACGGACCCTGTGGTTTGTTAATCGTGGAAATCACCCAGACCCCAAAACAAAGAGTAATAGTCCACGAAACGGGCCGAATCGCCAAAACTGTGAGTGTTGATGACCGACACATAAGCGCACCTTGGGGTTCAACAACTATGGAAATCACCCCGACCCCAAAATAGTGAGTAGTAGTCCACAAACGGGCCGAATCGCCAAAACTGCGATTGTTGATGACCGACACATAAGCGCACCTTGGGTTCAACAACTATGGTAATGACTCAGACCCCAAAACGGTGAGTAATAGTCCACGAAACGGGCCAGAATCGCCAAAACTATGAGTGTTGATGACCGACACATAAGCGCACCTTGGGGTTCAACAACTATGGAAATCGCTCGACCCCACAACGGTGAGTAATAGTCCAAGAACGGGCCGCCAAAACTATGAGTGTTGATGACAAGAAACTATGGCCAAATCGCCAAAACTGCAAGTGTTGATGACCGACACGTAAACGGACCCTGTGGTTTGTTAATCGTGGAAATCACCCAGACCCCAAAACAGTGAGTAATAGTCCACGAAACGGGCCGAATCGCCAAAACTGTGAGTGTTGATGACCGACACATAAGCGCACCTTGGGGTTCAACAACTATGGAAATCACCCCGACCCCAAAATAGTGAGTAGTAGTCCACAAACGGGCCGAATCGCCAAAATCGTGATTGTTGATGACCGACACATAAGCGCACCTTGGGGTTCAACAACTATGGTAATGACTCCAGACCCCAAAACGGTGAGTAATAGTCCACGAACGGGCCGAATCGCCAAAACTATGAGTGTTGATGACCACACAAAGCGCACCTTGGGGTTCAACAACTATGGAAATCGCCAAAACTGAGTAATAGTCCAAGAACGGGCTGAGAATCGCCAAAACTGTTGATGACCGACACAAAGCGGACCTTGGGGTTCAACAATCGTGGAAATCACCCAGACCCCAAAACAGTGAGTAATAGTCCACAAACGGGCCGAATCGCCAAAACTGTGAGTGTTGATGACCGACACATAAGCGCACCTTGGGGTTCAACAACTATGGAAATCACCCGACCCCAAAATAGTGAGTACTAGTCCACAAACGGGCCGAATCGCCAAACTATTGTTGATGACCGACACATAAGCGCACCTTGGGGTTCAACAACTATGGTAATGACTCCGGGACCCCAAAACGGTGAGTAATAGTCCACGAAATGGGCCAGAATCGCACAAAACTATGAGTGTTGATGACGGACACATAAGCGCCCCTTGGGGTTCAACAACTATGGAAATCGCCTTGGGACCCCAAAACAGTGAGTAATAGTCCAAGAAACGGGCCAGAATCGGCCAAAACTGCGAGTGTTGATGACCGACATGTAAACGGACCCTGTGGTTTGTTAATCGTGGAAATCACCCAGACCCCAAAACAAAGAGTAATAGTCCACGAACGGGCCGAATCGCCAAAACTGTGAGTGTTGATGACCGACACATAAGCGCACCTTGGGGTTCAACAACTATGGAAATCACCCCGACCCCAAAATAGTGAGTACTAGTCCACAAACGGGCCGAATCGCCAAAATCACGATTGTTGATGACCGACACATAAGCGCACCTTGGGGTTCAACAACTATGGTAATGACTCAGACCCCCAAAACGGTGAGTAATAGTCCACGAAACGGGCCGAATCGCCAAAACTATGAGTGTTGATGACCGACACATAAGCGCACCTTGGGGTTCAACAACTATGGAAATCGCTTCGGGACCCCACAACGGTGAGTAATAGTCCAAGAAACGGGCCAGAATCGGCCAAAACTGCAAGTGTTGATGACCGACACGTAAACGGACCCTGTGGTTTGTTAATCGTGGAAATCACCCAGACCCCAAAACAGTGAGTAATAGTCCACGAAACGGGCCGAATCGCCAAAACTGTGAGTGTTGATGACCGACACATAAGCGCACCTTGGGGTTCAACAACTATGGAAATCACCCCGACCCCAAAATAGTGAGTAGTAGTCCACAAACGGGCCAGAATCGCCAAAACATGATTGTTGATGACCGACACATAAGCGCACCTTGGGGTTCAACAACTATGGTAATGACTCAGACCCCAAAACGGTGAGTAATAGTCCACGAAACGGGCCAGAATCGCCAAAACTATGAGTGTTGATGACCGACACATAAGCGCACCTTGGGGTTCAACAACTATGGAAATCGCCGGACCCCACAAATAGTGAGTAATAGTCCAAGAACGGGCCAGAATCGCCAAAACCCCAAAAGTGTTGATGACCGACACGTAAAAACGGACCCTGATGACCGTTTGTTAATCGTGGAAATCCCCCAGACCCCAAAACAGTGAGTAATAGTCCACCGGGCCAAATCGCCAAAACTGTGAGTGTTGATGACCGACATAAGCGCACCTTGGGGTTCAACAACTATGGAAATCACCCGACCCCAAAATAGTGAGTAATAGTCCACAAACGGGCCAGAATCGCCAAAACTGCGATTGTTGATGACCGACACATAAGCGCACTTGGGGTTCAACAACTATGGTAATGACTCAGACCCCAAAACGGTGAGTAATAGTCCACAAACGGGCCAGAATCGCCAAAACTATGAGTGTTGATGACCGACACATAAGCGCACCTTGGGGTTCAACAACTATGGAAATCGCCGACCCCACAACGGTGAGTAATAGTCCAAGAACGGGCCAGAATCGCCAAAACTGCAAGTGTTGATGACCCCACGTAAACGGACCCTGTGGTTTGTTAATCGTGGAAATCACCCAGACCCCAAAACAAAATAGTGAGTAATAGTCCACGAACGGGCCGTAATCGCCAAAACTGTGAGTGTTGATGACCGACACATAAGCGCACCTTGGGGTTCAACAACTATGGAAATCACCCGACCCCAAAATAGTGAGTACTAGTCCACAAACGGGCCAGAATCGCCAAAATCATGATTGTTGATGACCGACACATAAGCGCACCTTGGGGTTCAACAACTATGGTAATGACTCCAGGACCCCAAAACGGTGAGTAATAGTCCACGAAACGGGCCAGAATCGGCCAAAACTATGAGTGTTGATGACCGACACATAAGCGCACCTTGGGGTTCAACAACTATGGAAATCGCTTCGGGACCCCACAACGGTGAGTAATAGTCCAAGAAACGGGCCAGAATCGGCCAAAACTGCAAGTGTTGATGACCGACACGTAAACGGACCCCAGGGTTTGTTAATCGTGGAAATCACTCCAGGACCCCAAAACAGTGAGTAATAGTCCACGAAACGGGCCAGAATCGGCCAAAACTGTGAGTGTTGATGACCGACACATAAGCGCACCTTGGGGTTCAACAACTATGGAAATCACTCCTGGACCCCAAAATAGTGAGTAGTAGTCCACAAAACGGGCCAGAATCGGCCAAAACTGCGATTGTTGATGACCGACACATAAGCGCACCTTGGGGTTCAACAACTATGGTAATGACTCCAGGACCCCAAAACGGTGAGTAATAGTCCACGAAACGGGCCAGAATCGTCCAAAACTATGAGTGTTGATGACCGACACATAAGCGCACCTTGGGGTTCAACAACTATGGAAATCGCTTCGGGACCCCACAACGGTGAGTAATAGTCCAAGAAACGGGCCAGAATCGGCCAAAACTGCAAGTGTTGATGACCGACACGTAAATGGACCCTGTGGTTTGTTAATCGTGGAAATCACCCAGACCCCAAAACAGTGAGTAATAGTCCACGAACGGGCCGAATCGCCAAAACTGTGAGTGTTGATGACCGACACATAAGCGCACCTTGGGGTTCAACAACTATGGAAATCACCCGACCCCAAAATAGTGAGTACTAGTCCACAAACGGGCCGAATCGCCAAAATCATGATTGTTGATGACCGACACATAAGCGCACCTTGGGGTTCAACAACTATGGTAATGACTCCGACCCCAAAACGGTGAGTAATAGTCCACGAAACGGGCCAGAATCGGCCAAAACTATGAGTGTTGATGACCGACACATAAGCGCACCTTGGGGTTCAACAACTATGGAAATCGCTTCGGGACCCCACAACGGTGAGTAATAGTCCAAGAAACGGGCCAGAATCGCCAAAAAATCATGAAACGTGTTGATGACCGACACGCCAAACGACACGAAACGGACCCTGTGGTTTGTTAATCGTGGAAATCACCCGGGACCCCAAAACAGGGAGTAATAGTCCACGAAACGGGCCAGAATCGGCAAAAACTGTGAGTGTTGATGACCGACACATAAGCGCACGTTGGGGTTCAACAACTATGGAAATCACTCCTAGACCCCAAAACAGTGAGTAATAGTCCACAAACGGGCCGAATCGCCAAAACTGCGATTGTTGATGACCGACACATAAGCGCACCTTGGGGTTCAACAACTATGGTAATGACTCCAGACCCCAAAACGGTGAGTAATAGTCCACAAACGGGCCAGAATCGCCAAAACTATGAGTGTTGATGACCGACACATAAGCGCACCTTGGGGTTCAACAACTATGGAAATCGCCGGACCCCACAACGGTGAGTAATAGTCCAAGAACGGGCCGAATCGCCAAAACTGCAAGTGTTGATGACCGACACGTAAACGGACCCTGTGGTTTGTTAATCGTGGAAATCACCCAGACCCCAAAACAGTGAGTAATAGTCCACAAACGGGCCGAAATCGCCAAACTGTGAGTGTTGATGACCGACACATAAGCGCACCTTGGGGTTCAACAACTATGGAAATCACCCCGACCCCAAAATAGTGAGTAATAGTCCACAAACGGGCCGTAATCGCCAAAACTGTGATTGTTGATGACCGACACATAAGCGCACCTTGGGGTTCAACAACTATGGAAATGACCCGACCCCAAAACGGTGAGTAATAGTCCACGGGCCGAAACGGGCCAGAATCGCCAAAACTATGAGTGTTGATGACCGACACATAAGCGCACCTTGGGGTTCAACAACTATGGAAATCGCCGACCCCACAACGGTGAGTAATAGTCCAAGAACGGGCCGAATCGCCAAAACTGCAAGTGTTGATGACCGACACGTAAACGGACCCTGTGGTTTGTTAATCGTGGAAATCACCCAGACCCCAAAACAAAGAGTAATAGTCCACGAAACGGGCCGAATCGCCAAAACTGTGAGTGTTGATGACCGACACATAAGCGCACCTTGGGGTTCAACAACTATGGAAATCACCCGACCCCAAAATAGTGAGTACTAGTCCACAAACGGGCCAGAATCGCCAAAATCACATTGTTGATGACCGACACATAAGCGCACCTTGGGGTTCAACAACTATGGTAATGACTCAGACCCCAAAACGGTGAGTAATAGTCCACGAAACGGGCCAGAATCGCCAAAACTATGAGTGTTGATGACCGACACATAAGCGCACCTTGGGGTTCAACAACTATGGAAATCGCCGACCCCACAACGGTGAGTAATAGTCCAAGAACGGGCCAGAATCGCCAAAACTGCAAGTGTTGATGACCGACACGTAAACGGACCCTGTGGTTTGTTAATCGTGGAAATCACCCAGACCCCAAAACAGTGAGTAATAGTCCACGAACGGGCCGTAATCGCCAAAACTGTGAGTGTTGATGACCGACACATAAGCGCACCTTGGGGTTCAACAACTATGGAAATCACCCGACCCCAAAATAGTGAGTACTAGTCCACAAACGGGCCAGAATCGCCAAAACTCATGATTGTTGATGACCGACACATAAGCACACCTTGGGGTTCAACAACTATGGTAATGACTCAGACCCCAAAACGGTGAGTACCCCAAAAAACTATGAGTAATAGTCCACGAACGGGCCAAACGGAATCGCCAAAACTATGAGTGTTGATGACCGACACATAAGCGCACCTTGGGGTTCAACAACTATGGAAATCGCCGGACCCCACAACGGTGAGTAATAGTCCAAGAACGGGCCGAATCGCCAAAACTGCAAGTGTTGATGACCGACACGTAAACGGACCCTGTGGTTTGTTAATCGTGGAAATCACCCAGACCCCAAAACAAAGTGAGTAATAGTCCACGAAACGGGCCAATCGCCAAAACTGTGAGTGTTGATGACCGACACATAAGCGCACCTTGGGGTTCAACAACTATGGAAATCACCCGACCCCAAAATAGTGAGTACTAGTCCACAAACGGGCCAGAATCGCCAAAATCATGATTGTTGATGACCGACACATAAGCGCACCTTGGGGTTCAACAACTATGGTAATGACTCAGACCCCAAAACGGTGAGTAATAGTCCACGAACGGGCCAGAATCGCCAAAACTATGAGTGTTGATGACCGACACATAAGCGCACCTTGGGGTTCAACAACTATGGAAATCGCCGACCCCACAACGGTGAGTAATAGTCCAAGAACGGGCCAGAATCGCCAAAACTGCAAGTGTTGATGACCGACACGTAAACGGACCCTGGGTTTGTTAATCGTGGAAATCACCCAGACCCCAAAACAAAGGAGTAATAGTCCACGAAACGGGCCGTAATCGCCAAAACTGTGAGTGTTGATGACCGACACATAAGCGCACCTTGGGGTTCAACAACTATGGAAATCACCTCGACCCCAAAATAGTGAGTAATAGTCCACAAACGGGCCGAGTCCACAAAAGCGGGCAACAACTATGGAAATCACCTCGCCAAAATAATAGTCCACAAACGGGCCATTGTTGATGACCGACACATAAGCGCACCTTGGGTTCAACAACTATGGTAATGACTCGGACCCCAAAACGGTGAGTAATAGTCCACGAAACGGGCCAATCGCCAAAACTGTGAGTGTTGATGACCGACACATAAGCGCACCTTGGGGTTCAACAACTATGGAAATCGCTTCGGGACCCCACAACGGTGAGTAATAGTCCAAGAAACGGGCCAGAATCGGCCAAAACTGCAAGTGTTGATGACCGACACGTAAACGGACCCTGTGGTTTGTTAATCGTGGAAATCACCCAGACCCCAAAACAGTGAGTAATAGTCCACGAAACGGGCCGAATCGCCAAAACTGTGAGTGTTGATGACCGACACATAAGCGCACCTTGGGGTTCAACAACTATGGAAATCACCCGACCCCAAAATAGTGAGTAGTAGTCCACAAACGGGCCGAATCGCCAAAATCGCCAAAACTGATTGTTGATGACCGACACATAAGCGCACCTTGGGGTTCAACAACTATGGTAATGACTCAGACCCCAAAACGGTGAGTAATAGTCCACGAAACGGGCCGAATCGCCAAAACTATGAGTGTTGATGACCGACACATAAGCGCACCTTGGGGTTCAACAACTATGGAAATCGCCGACCCCACAACGGTGAGTAATAGTCCAAGAACGGGCCAGAATCGCCAAAACTGCAAGTGTTGATGACCGACACGTAAACGGACCCTGTGGTTTGTTAATCGTGGAAATCACCCAGACCCCAAAACAGTGAGTAATAGTCCACGAAACGGGCCGAATCGCCAAAACTGTGAGTGTTGATGACCGACACATAAGCGCACCTTGGGGTTCAACAACTATGGAAATCACCCGACCCCAAAATAGTGAGTACTAGTCCACAAACGGGCCGAATCGCCAAAATCACGATTGTTGATGACCGACACATAAGCGCACCTTGGGGTTCAACAACTATGGTAATGACTCAGACCCCAAAACGGTGAGTAATAGTCCACGAAACGGGCCAGAATCGCCAAAACTATGAGTGTTGATGACCGACACATAAGCGCACCTTGGGGTTCAACAACTATGGAAATCGCTTTGGGGTTCAACAACTATGGACCCCACAACGGTGAGTAATAGTCCAAGAACGGGCCAGAATCGCCAAAACTGCAAGTGTTGATGACCGACACGTAAACGGACCCTGTGGTTTGTTAATCGTGGAAATCACCCAGACCCCAAAACAGTGAGTAATAGTCCACGAAACGGGCCGTAATCGCCAAAACTGTGAGTGTTGATGACCGACACATAAGCGCACCTTGGGGTTCAACAACTATGGAAATCACCCCGACCCCAAAATAGTGAGTACTAGTCCACAAACGGGCCGAATCGCCAAAATCATGATTGTTGATGACCGACACATAAGCGCACCTTGGGGTTCAACAACTATGGTAATGACTCAGACCCCAAAACGGTGAGTAATAGTCCACGAAACGGGCCAGAATCGCCAAAACTATGAGTGTTGATGACCGACACATAAGCGCACCTTGGGGTTCAACAACTATGGAAATCGCCGGACCCCACAACGGTGAGTAATAGTCCAAGAACGGGCCAGAATCGCCAAAACTGCAAGTGTTGATGACCGACACGTAAACGGACCCTGTGGTTTGTTAATCGTGAAAATCACCCAGACCCCAAAACAAAGAGTAATAGTCCACGAACGGGCCGAAATCGCCAAAACTGTGAGTGTTGATGACCGACACATAAGCGCACCTTGGGGTTCAACAACTATGGAAATCACCCGACCCCAAAATAGTGAGTAGTAGTCCACAAACGGGCCAGAATCGCCAAAATCATGATTGTTGATGACCGACACATAAGCGCACCTTGGGGTTCAACAACTATGGTAATGACTCAGACCCCAAAACGGTGAGTAATAGTCCACGAAACGGGCCAGAATCGCCAAAACTATGAGTGTTGATGACCGACACATAAGCGCACCTTGGGGTTCAACAACTATGGAAATCGCCGGACCCCACAACGGTGAGTAATAGTCCAAGAACGGGCCAGAATCGCCAAAACTGCAAGTGTTGATGACCGACACGTAAACGGACCCTGTGGTTTGTTAATCGTGGAAATCACCCAGACCCCAAAACAAAGAGTAATAGTCCACGAAATCACGGGCCGTAATCGCCAAAACTGTGAGTGTTGATGACCGACACATAAGCGCACCTTGGGGTTCAACAACTATGGAAATCACCCCGACCCCAAAATAGTGAGTACTAGTCCACAAACGGGCCGAATCGCCAAAATCACGATTGTTGATGACCGACACATAAGCGCACCTTGGGGTTCAACAACTATGGTAATGACTCCGGGACCCCAAAACGGTGAGTAATAGTCCACGAAACGGGCCAGAATCGCCAAAACTATGAGTGTTGATGACCGACACATAAGCGCACCTTGGGGTTCAACAACTATGGAAATCGCCTTGGGACCCCACAACGGTGAGTAATAGTCCAAGAAACGGGCCAGAATCGGCCAAAACTGCAAGTGTTGATGACCGACACGTAAACGGACCCCAGGGTTTGTTAATCGTGGAAATCACCCGGACCCCAAAACAGTGAGTAATAGTCCATGAAACGGGCCGAATCGCCAAAACTGTGAGTGTTGATGACCGACACATAAGCGCGCACCTTGGGGTTCAACAACTATGGAAATCACCCGACCCCCAAAACAACGGTGACCCCAAAATAGTGAGTACTAGTCCACAAACGGGCCAACTATGAATCGCCAAAATCCACAATTGTTGATGACCGACACATAAGCGCACCTTGGGGTTCAACAACTATGGTAATGACTCGGACCCCAAAACGGTGAGTAATAGTCCACAAACGGGCCAGAATCGCCAAAACTATGAGTGTTGATGACCGACACATAAGCGCACCTTGGGGTTCAACAACTATGGAAATCGCCGACCCCACAACGGTGAGTAATAGTCCAAGAACGGGCCAGAATCGCCAAAACTGCAAGTGTTGATGACCGACACGTAAACGGACCCTGGGGTTTGTTAATCGTGGAAATCACCCCAGACCCCAAAACAAAACTGTGAGTAATAGTCCACGAAACGGGCCAGAATCGCCAAAACTGTGAGTGT
This sequence comes from Aegilops longissima, assembly GCA_021605205.1. Classification (NCBI taxonomy): domain Eukaryota; kingdom Viridiplantae; phylum Streptophyta; class Magnoliopsida; order Poales; family Poaceae; genus Aegilops; species Aegilops longissima. The sequence continues at coordinate 9,004 of JAHIAM010006385.1, read as the reverse complement.
TGATGACCGACACATAAGCGAACCTTGGGGTTCAACAACTATGGAAATCACTCCTGGACCCCAAAACAGTGAGTACTAGTCCACAAAACGGGCCAGAATCGGCCAAAACTGCGATTGTTGATGACCGACACATAAGCGCACCTTGGGGTTCAACAACTATGGTAATGACTCCGGGACCCCAAAACGGTGAGTAATAGTCCACGAAACGGGCCAGAATCGCCAAAACTATGAGTGTTGATGACCGACACATAAGCGCACCTTGGGGTTCAACAACTATGGAAATCGCTTCGGGACCCCACAACGGTGAGTAATAGTCCAAGAAACGGGCCAGAATCGTCCAAAACTGTGAGTGTTGATGACCGACACGTAAATGGACCCTGTGGTTTGTTAATCGTGGAAATCACCCAGACCCCAAAACAAAGTGAGTAATAGTCCACGAAACGGGCCGAATCGCCAAAACTGTGAGTGTTGATGACCGACACATAAGCGCACCTTGGGGTTCAACAACTATGGAAATCACCCGACCCCAAAATAGTGAGTACTAGTCCACAAACGGGCCGAATCGCCAAAATCATGATTGTTGATGACCGACACATAAGCGCACCTTGGGGTTCAACAACTATGGTAATGACTCAGACCCCAAAACGGTGAGTAATAGTCCACGAAACGGGCCAGAATCGCCAAAACTATGAGTGTTGATGACCGACACATAAGCGCACCTTGGGGTTCAACAACTATGGAAATCGCCGACCCCACAACGGTGAGTAATAGTCCAAGAACGGGCCAGAATCGCCAAAACTGCAAGTGTTGATGACCGACACGTAAACGGACCCTGTGGTTTGTTAATCGTGGAAATCACCCAGACCCCAAAACAGTGAGTAATAGTCCACGAACGGGCCAGAATCGCCAAAACTGTGAGTGTTGATGACCGACACATAAGCGCACCTTGGGGTTCAACAACTATGGAAATCACCCGACCCCAAAATAGTGAGTAGTAGTCCACAAACGGGCCGAAATCGCCAAAATCACATTGTTGATGACCGACACATAAGCGCACCTTGGGGTTCAACAACTATGGTAATGACTCAGACCCCAAAACGGTGAGTAATAGTCCACGAAACGGGCCAGAATCGCCAAAACTATGAGTGTTGATGACCGACACATAAGCGCACCTTGGGGTTCAACAACTATGGAAATCGCCGGACCCCACAACGGTGAGTAATAGTCCAAGAACGGGCCAGAATCGCCAAAATCATGAGTGTTGATGACCGACACGTAAACGGACCCTGTGGTTTGTTAATCGTGGAAATCACCCAGACCCCAAAACAGTGAGTAATAGTCCACGAACGGGCCGAATCGCCAAAACTGTGAGTGTTGATGACCGACACATAAGCGCACCTTGGGGTCAACAACTATGGAAATCACCCCGACCCCAAAACAGTGAGTACTAGTCCACAAAACGGGCCAGAATCGGCCAAAACTGCGATTGTTGATGACCGACACATAAGCGCACCTTGGGGTTCAACAACTATGGTAATGACTCCGGGACCCCAAAACGGTGAGTAATAGTCCACGAAACGGGCCAGAATCGGCCAAAACTATGAGTGTTGATGACCGACACATAAGCGCACCTTGGGGTTCAACAACTATGGAAATCGCTTCGGGACCCCACAACGGTGAGTAATAGTCCAAGAAACGGGCCAGAATCGACAAAACTGCAAAAACTGCAAGTGTTGATGACCGACACGTAAACGGACCCTGTGGTTTGTTAATCGTGGAAATCACCCAGACCCCAAAACAAAGGAGTAATAGTCCACGAAACGGGCCGAATCGCCAAAACTGTGAGTGTTGATGACCGACACATAAGCGCACCTTGGGGTTCAACAACTATGGAAATCACCCGACCCCAAAATAGTGAGTACTAGTCCACAAACGGGCCGAATCGCCAAAACTGCGATTGTTGATGACCGACACATAAGCGCACCTTGGGGTTCAACAACTATGGTAATGACTCAGACCCCAAAACGGTGAGTAATAGTCCACGAAACGGGCCGAATCGCCAAAACTATGAGTGTTGATGACCGACACATAAGCGCACCTTGGGGTTCAACAACTATGGAAATCGCCGACCCCACAACGGTGAGTAATAGTCCAAGAACGGGCCGAATCGCCAAAACTGCAAGTGTTGATGACCGACACGTAAACGGACCCTGTGGTTTGTTAATCGTGGAAATCACCCAGACCCCAAAACAAAGAGTAATAGTCCACGAAACGGGCCGAATCGCCAAAACTGTGAGTGTTGATGACCGACACATAAGCGCACCTTGGGGTTCAACAACTATGGAAATCACCCCGACCCCAAAACAGTGAGTACTAGTCCACAAAACGGGCCAGAATCGGCCAAAACTGCGATTGTTGATGACCGACACATAAGCGCACCTTGGGGTTCAACAACTATGGTAATGACTCCGGGACCCCAAAACGATGAGTAATAGTCCACGAAACGGGCCAGAATCTGCCAAAACTATGAGTGTTGATGACCGACACATAAGCGCACCTTGGGGTTCAACAACTATGGAAATCGCTTTGGGACCCCACAACGGTGAGCAATAGTCTAAGAAACGGGCCAGAATCGGCCAAAACTGCGAGTGTTGATGACCGACACGTAAACGGACCCTAGGGTTTGTTAATCGTGGAAATCACCCAGACCCCAAAACAAAGTGAGTAATAGTCCACGAAACGGGCCGAATCGCCAAAACTGTGAGTGTTGATGACCGACACATAAGCGCACCTTGGGGTTCAACAACTATGGAAATCACCCCGACCCCAAAATAGTGAGTAGTAGTCCACAAACGGGCCGAATCGCCAAAATCATGATTGTTGATGACCGACACATAAGCGCACCTTGGGGTTCAACAACTATGGTAATGACTCAGACCCCAAAACGGTGAGTAATAGTCCACGAACGGGCCAGAATCGCCAAAACTATGAGTGTTGATGACCGACACATAAGCGCACCTTGGGGTTCAACAACTATGGAAATCGCCGACCCCAAACGGTGAGTAATAGTCCAAGAACGGGCCGAATCGCCAAAACTGCAGTGTTGTTGACCGACACATAAGCGCACCTTGGGGTTCAACAACTATGGAAATCACCAACAACGACCCCAACCCCAAAACAGTGAGTAATAGTCCACAAACGGGCCGTAATCGCCAAAACTGTGAGTGTTGATGACCGACACATAAGCGCACCTTGGGGTTCAACAACTATGGAAATGACGGGCCGAATCGCCAAAACTATGAGTGTTGATGACCGACACATAAGCGCACCTTGGGGTTCAACAACTATGGAAATCGCTTCGACCCCACAACGGTGAGTAATAGTCCAAGAACGGGCCAAAATGCGCCAAAACTCAAGTGTTGATGACCAAAAAACTGCAGTGTTGATGACCGACACATAAACGGACCCTGTGGTTTGTTAATCGTGGAAATCACCCAGACCCCAAAACAGTGAGTAATAGTCCACAAACGGGCCGAATCGCCAAAACTGTGAGTGTTGATGACCGACACATAAGCGCACCTTGGGGTTCAACAACTATGGAAATCACCCGACCCCAAAATAGTGAGTACTAGTCCACAAACGGGCCGAATCGCCAAAAACTGCGATTGTTGATGACCGACACATAAGCGCACCTTGGGGTTCAACAACTATGGTAATGACTCCGGGACCCCAAAACGGTGAGTAATAGTCCACGAAACGGGCCAGAATCGGCCAAAACTATGAGTGTTGATGACCGACACATAAGCGCACCTTGGGGTTCAACAACTATGGAAATCGCTTCGGGACCCCACAACGGTGAGTAATAGTCCAAGAAACGGGCCAGAATCGGCCAAAACTGCGAGTGTTGATGACCGACACGTAAACGGACCCCAGGGTTCGTTAATCGTGGAAATCACTCCGGGACCCCAAAACAGTGAGTAATAGTCCACGAAACGGGCCAGAATCGGCCAAAACTGTGAGTGTTGATGACCGACACATAAGCGCACCTTGGGGTTCAACAACTATGGAAATCACCCCGACCCCAAAATAGTGAGTACTAGTCCACAAACGGGCCGAATCGCCAAAATCTGATTGTTGATGACCGACACATAAGCGCACCTTGGGGTTCAACAACTATGGTAATGACTCAGACCCCAAAACGGTGAGTAATAGTCCACGAAACGGGCCAGAATCGCCAAAACTATGAGTGTTGATGACCGACACATAAGCGCACCTTGGGGTTCAACAACTATGGAAATCGCCGGACCCCACAACGGTGAGTAATAGTCCAAGAACGGGCCAGAATCGCCAAAACTGCAAGTGTTGATGACCGACACGTAAACGGACCCTGTGGTTTGTTAATCGTGGAAATCACCCAGACCCCAAAACAGTGAGTAATAGTCCACGAAACGGGCCGAATCGCCAAAACTGTGAGTGTTGATGACCGACACATAAGCGCACCTTGGGGTTCAACAACTATGGAAATCACCCGACCCCAAAATAGTGAGTACTAGTCCACAAACGGGCCAGAATCGCCAAAATCATGATTGTTGATGACCGACACATAAGCGCACCTTGGGGTTCAACAACTATGGTAATGACTCCAGACCCCAAAACGGTGAGTAATAGTCCACAAACGGGCCGAATCGCCAAAACTATGAGTGTTGATGACCGACACATAAGCGCACCTTGGGGTTCAACAACTATGGAAATCGCTCAGACCCCCACAACGGTGAGTAATAGTCCAAGAACGGGCCAGAATCGCCAAAACTGCAAGTGTTGATGACCGACACGTAAACGGACCCTGGGGTTTGTTAAATCGTGAAATCACCAAGAACGGGCCCCAAAACAAAGTGAGTAATAGTCCACGAAATAGTCCGGGCCGAAATCGCCAAAACTGTGAGTGTTGATGACCGACACATAAGCGCACCTTGGGGTTCAACAACTATGGAAATCACCCGACCCCAAAATAGTGAGTACTAGTCCACAAAACGGGCCAGAATCGGCCAAAACTGCGATTGTTGATGACCGACACATAAGCGCACCTTGGGGTTCAACAACTATGGTAATGACTCCAGGACCCCAAAACGGTGAGTAATAGTCCACGAAACGGGCCAGAATCGGCCAAAACTATGAGTGTTGATGACCGACACATAAGCGCACCTTGGGGTTCAACAACTATGGAAATCGCCTTGGGACCCCACAACGGTGAGTAATAGTCTAAGAAACGGGCCAGAATCGGCCAAAACTGAAAGTTGATGACCGACACGTAAACGGACCCTGTGGTTTGTTAATCGTGGAAATCACCCAGACCCCAAAACAAAGTGAGTAATAGTCCACGAAACGGGCCGTAATCGCCAAAACTGTGAGTGTTGATGACCGACACATAAGCGCACCTTGGGGTTCAACAACTATGGAAATCACCCGACCCCAAAATAGTGAGTACTAGTCCACAAACGGGCCAGAATCGCCAAAACTCATCGATTGTTGATGACCGACACATAAGCGCACCTTGGGGTTCAACAACTATGGTAATGACTCAGACCCCAAAACGGTGAGTAATAGTCCACGAAACGGGCCAGAATCGCCAAAACTATGAGTGTTGATGACCGACACATAAGCGCACCTTGGGGTTCAACAACTATGGAAATCGCCGACCCCACAACGGTGAGTAATAGTCCAAGAACGGGCCAGAATCGCCAAAACTGCAAGTGTTGATGACCGACACGTAAACGGACCCTGTGGTTTGTTAATCGTGGAAATCACCCAGACCCCAAAACAAAGAGTAATAGTCCACGAAACGGGCCGAATCGCCAAAACTGTGAGTGTTGATGACCGACACATAAGCGCACCTTGGGGTTCAACAACTATGGAAATCACCCGACCCCAAAATAGTGAGTACTAGTCCACAAACGGGCCGAATCGCCAAAATCATGATTGTTGATGACCGACACATAAGCGCACCTTGGGTTCAACAACTATGGTAATGACTCCAGACCCCAAAACGGTGAGTAATAGTCCACGAACGGGCCAGAATCGCCAAAACTATGAGTGTTGATGACCGACACATAAGCGCACCTTGGGGTTCAACAACTATGGAAATCGCCGACCCCACAACGGTGAGTAATAGTCCAAGAACGGGCCAGAATCGCCAAAACTGCAGTGTTGATGACCGACACGTAAACGACACCCTTGTTGATGACCGACACGTAAACGTCCACACCCTGGGTTTGTTAATCGTGGAAATCACCCAGACCCCAAAACGGTGAGTAATAGTCCACGAAACGGGCCGAATCGCCAAAACTGTGAGTGTTGATGACCGACACATAAGCGCACCTTGGGGTTCAACAACTATGGAAATCACCCAGACCCCAAAACGGTGAGTAATAGTCCACAAACGGGCCGAATCGCCAAAACTCATGAGTGTTGATGACCGACACATAAGCGCACCTTGGGGTTCAACAACTATGGAAATCACCCGACCCCAAAATAGTGAGTAATAGTCCAAGAAACGGGCCAGAATCGCCAAAACTGCGAGTGTTGATGACCGACACATAAGCGCACCTTGGGGTTCAACAACTATGGTAATGACTCCGGGACCCCAAAACGGTGAGTAATAGTCCACGAAACGGGCCAGAATCTGCCAAAACTATGAGTGTTGATGACCGACACATAAGCGCACCTTGGGGTTCAACAACTATGGAAATCGCTTTGGGACCCCACAACGGTGAGCAATAGTCTAAGAAACGGGCCAGAATCGGCCAAAACTGCGAGTGTTGATGACCGACACGTAAACGGACCCTGGGGGTTTGTTAATCGTGGAAATCACCCAGACCCCAAAACAGTGAGTAATAGTCCACGAAACGGGCCGAATCGCCAAAACTGTGAGTGTTGATGACCGACACATAAGCGCACCTTGGGGTTCAACAACTATGGAAATCACCCGACCCCAAAATAGTGAGTACTAGTCCACAAACGGGCCAGAATCGCCAAAATCACGATTGTTGATGACCGACACATAAGCGCACCTTGGGGTTCAACAACTATGGTAATGACTCAGACCCCAAAACGGTGAGTAATAGTCCACTAAACGGGCGAGAATCGCCAAAACTATGAGTGTTGATGACCGACACATAAGCGCACCTTGGGGTTCAACAACTATGGAAATCGCCGACCCCACAACGGTGAGTAATAGTCCAAGAACGGGCCAGAATCGCCAAAACTGCAAGTGTTGATGACCGACACGTAAACGGACCCCACAACGGTGAGTGTTAATCGTGGAAATCACCCAGACCCCAAAACAAAGTGAGTAATAGTCCACGAACGGGCCGGGCCAGAATCGCCAAAACTGTGAGTGTTGATGACCGACACATAAGCGCACCTTGGGGTTCAACAACTATGGAAATCACCCCGACCCCAAAATAGTGAGTACTAGTCCACAAACGGGCCGAATCGCCAAAATCACGATTGTTGATGACCGACACATAAGCGCACCTTGGGGTTCAACAACTATGGTAATGACTCAGACCCCAAAACGGTGAGTAATAGTCCACGAAACGGGCCAGAATCGCCAAAACTATGAGTGTTGATGACCGACACATAAGCGCACCTTGGGGTTCAACAACTATGGAAATCGCCCCAAAACGGACCCCACAAAACGGTGAGTAATAGTCCAAGAACGGGCCAGAATCGCCAAAACTGCAAGTGTTGATGACCGACACGTAAACGGACCCTGGGTTTGTTAATCGTGGAAATCACCCAGACCCCAAAACAGTGAGTAATAGTCCACGAAACGGGCCGAATCGCCAAAACTGTGAGTGTTGATGACCGACACATAAGCGCACCTTGGGGTTCAACAACTATGGAAATCACCCGACCCCAAAATAGTGAGTACTAGTCCACAAACGGGCCAGAATCGCCAAAATCACATTGTTGATGACCGACACATAAGCGCACCTTGGGGTTCAACAACTATGGTAATGACTCAGACCCCAAAACGGTGAGTAATAGTCCACGAAAACGGGCCGAATCGCCAAAACTATGAGTGTTGATGACCGACACATAAGCGCACCTTGGGGTTCAACAACTATGGAAATCGCCCCACAACGGTGACCCCACAACGGTGAGTAATAGTCCAAGAACGGGCCAGAATCGCCAAAACTGCAAAACGTGTTGATGACCGACACGTAAACGGACCCTGTGGTTTGTTAATCGTGGAAATCACCCAGACCCCAAAACAGTGAGTAATAGTCCACGAAACGGGCCGAATCGCCAAAACTGTGAGTGTTGATGACCGACACATAAGCGCACCTTGGGGTTCAACAACTATGGAAATCACCCGACCCCAAAATAGTGAGTAGTAGTCCACAAACGGGCCGTAATCGCCAAAATCACGATTGTTGATGACCGACACATAAGCGCACCTTGGGGTTCAACAACTATGGTAATGACTCAGACCCCAAAACGGTGAGTAATAGTCCACGAAACGGGCCAGAATCGCCAAAACTATGAGTGTTGATGACCGACACATAAGCGCACCTTGGGGTTCAACAACTATGGAAATCGCCGGACCCCACAACGGTGAGTAATAGTCCAAGAACGGGCCAGAATCGCCAAAACTGCAAGTGTTGATGACCGACACGTAAACGGACCCTGTGGTTTGTTAATCGTGGAAATCACCCAGACCCCAAAACAAAGGAGTAATAGTCCACGAAACGGGCCGAATCGCCAAAACTGTGAGTGTTGATGACCGACACATAAGCGCACCTTGGGGTTCAACAACTATGGAAATCACCCGACCCCAAAATAGTGAGTACTAGTCCACAAACGGGCCGAAATCGCCAAAACTGCGATTGTTGATGACCGACACATAAGCGCACCTTGGGGTTCAACAACTATGGTAATGACTCAGACCCCAAAACGGTGAGTAATAGTCCACGAAACGGGCCAGAATCGCCAAAACTAT
>JAHIAM010006384.1:0-39421 GCA_021605205.1 Aegilops longissima | reverse complement strand
GATGCATTTGTATGAGTAGTTTATCTTGTGGGGAAAGGATGAAAGAGGAAGGCCTTATTTGCAAATGTGGAGAGTGTGGGTATCTTGCAAATTGGCAATTATCCGCTCAGATATAGATCGGATGGTTATATGTGATGGCAGTACACGCATCATCACCAACAATGCTTTTTATAAGAGTAGGGACAAAATAGAGTTGGTGATGATGGTGGGCCTGCCATCCCGCAATGTAGGTCGTCCGATTTATATCTCATTTGATAGGAAGGAAAATATGGCAATTTCACCGCACTCTTCACCACATTTGCAGATAAGGCCTTCGCTTCGCTCATCCTTTTCTCCCACAAGATCTTGATGTTCCAAGCAACGACGGGCATCTTGCTAGTAAGAGTAGAAATTAGACATATACCACTTCTTGAATCTTGAAACCAACAACATTCCTCCCTTATCTCATCAAACCGCCAAAGGAATATATTTTGAGTGAAACATAACATATTTTTAGTGATATACGATTTCAAAACTAGACTTTTTTTCTATCAAATCGGTGAATATGTAGTAATCTACTTTGATCGTGTGGCAACGCATTGGCACATTGCTAGTAGTTATTATAATTTTTTGACACCGCATAAACGGTGGAGTATATACGAAGAGAAGAGGCGACGACGCAATCGGCCTCTCATTGTCTCTCGCATGAGAGTGTTACGAAGGCGACAAGAATAAATAAACCCTAAAACCCTAGGTGCACGATTGCTGCATTCGCGGTACTGGCACGGGTGGAGCACCTTTGTAGGAGTTGATGGTCGGACCATTGTGTAAACGATTTTGAGCGCCGTGGCTCACCAGCTGCTGCACAGATGGAGTAGCCACGCTTAAAATATCGCTTTTTAGCGGGTTAAGAGTTCCGATTTTCAATGGCACGTTATAAGTAGTAAGTAGTTTTAGAACGATTGGTATGGAGCTTAAATGGAATTCATAGTACTACGTATTCTCCATGATGGTTGTATGGGTTTATGTTATGTAGATGTTGAACCCGGTAGTTCTAGGGCAAATACTATGGTTTAGATTTAGATGCTGGTTTTCGTGAATCGAAGGGGAAACCCTTCTTTGATTAAAAAACTACTACCTCCATTCTCGTTTACTAGTCCCCATCGATTTTGGGTCAAAGTTTGTCCATTAATTTTACTTGTAAAATGTGAATGGAAAACGAGATTTTGTTATACCCAAAAAAAAAGGATCGGAGGGAGTGATTGCTCCTCACGACGGACGCGACCTCTCATAGCGCAGGCATTGAACTGGCTGCGCCGCCAAGAGGGTCGTGACTCACTGCAGTTCCCGGCTGAGCACGCCTCGCCACAGGCAACCAGCTTAAGACCGCCTACTACCGCCTCATTGAATTCAATGCTTGCAAGAACACGCCCTCCGCAGCCGGCAGACAATTTAGAACAGAAAACATGACTAGGTATACTCCTCCTTCTCATCACGTCAAGATATTTTTGACACTATACTAGTGTCAAAAGCATCTATATTATGGATGAGGAGTAATTACATTACGCATGGTCTTGACTTGTTGTGCTCAGACAGGTAGCAGTGAACTAGTAGAGGTTTTTCTTTATTTATAACTCTCCTCACATTTTTTGGCTTTGAAGTGAATCATGGGTGTGACATTATGTATGAATGTGCATATATCTCTGAACATGAGTTTGATGTGGAAGTTGAACTTGAATGGCGGGCATATGCAATGAACTATACCATGTCCAATGCTTCTTCCATTATTGTTTGAAAGTAATTGTCATTATTACATGACCCAAAAAACATTTTGTGCCACATCAATAGATGCACAGTACATCACAATGTGTATGCCGATCGGATAAACATTTGAACCTAGCTATTATGGAGGAAATTTTGTATTGACAACAGTTTTAGATAGCAGGAGACCTAGCCTGCTCTCCTCGCTAGCTTATTTCTCGCTTCTTCCATCTCTTCTTTGGCTTGGGTGAAGAGAGCATCCGATTGCTCTTTCGCTTCTTCAGAACTCAGCTACATTCTCAAGGGCTGCTGCACGCTTTTCAGCCTTTACTAATGCCATGAGGACACGAACAATTGACGACTCCACCTCGCTTGTGTGTAATCCAGCATCATCTCTCGAATTTGCACCTTGTGTCTAATCCAAGATCATTAGGATCTCGCACCTTGTTGGTGTAATCCAGCCTCATTTTGGAAACATCATTCTCCAGGTTGACCATACTTTCCTCTCTCGCAGGAACTGCATCTCGACATGAAGTTACTTTTTTAGATCAAAATACTCAGAGAAACCTAGATCCATTTAGTAGAAGCTTTATAAATGTAACTCGGAGAAGTGAATTCAAAAGGAAAAGGAATATAAAATAGACTACAAGGTGAGAACACCTACTTCCTACATCAAGTTAAAAACGAAAGCATTAGGATTTATTAAGACTCTTCTTATTACACATCAAGAACACCACGCTTAAGAGAAATGTAAACTACAACATATACACATCAAGAACACGAGGCTAAACAAAAGTAATTGAAAGGGTGTTACTTACCAAAGCTGCTTTTATAGGTTCTTGCAACTCCTCTTTAACTTGCCACGCCCTTGAAGATGTCCCGAATATCCCGTGTTTGGTCTTCATTGCTCCTCCGCATGTTCACACTCATGGTTTTAAAATCTCAACATGGCAAGAAAAATACTACTAGTAATACTCACGATCTTGTGGGCAACATTAAAGCACTTGGCCTCGCCATGTTAGAGCATCTCCAACAGAATCGCAACGCCGCTTTAAAAAGTGTTTATAAGTTGAGATCGAGAAGTAGATACTAGAGAGTAGAGGATAGTTCTCAGATAGATAGATAAAAAAGAATATTCAACTACTCCTCATCGTCCCAACTCCTCGGTGATGTCCTCCTCCGACGCCCGCTGTAGGCGTGAAGATACCGATCGTCGCCGGATTCCTAGGGCGACGCTGCTCCTAGCCTCATGTTGAATTGAGCGTCCGCCGCTTCACGCTTGTCCTCGAGCAGGGCGGCCGCCCGCCTCCTCTTATCCTCTCCGCCTCTTTGCGCGAGAACTCGCGTCATAATGATGTCCCGGAAGTATTGGCGCCACAGCCCATGGCTTCTCGTCCATCTCGGCGATGCCGAGACGGTGCTCCCGCCCGGTTGTCGCGACGATCTCGCTGCAAGTGCCGCCGCAGAGGCACGAGGCTCCTGCGCCCGCCCCGCATCGCACGTTGGGGAAGTTCAATGTTCTATGAGGCCACCGAGGCGCCATGCCGCTGCCATACACGCTGGGCGGCCTCTGGCGTGTCGAAATGGCCGAGGCCGAGGCGATCCCGCTGAACCGATCTCGGCGGAGAAGCCAGAGGCGCGCGCGGACGCCAGGTATCCCCAAGTTTCTGGACATTTAGGCGGCATGGTAGCTCGCAAGGCGAGGCGAAAAGAGAGGGAGAGAGCGTGGCGTAGGCACAGAGCGGTGGCAAGGCATGAGCGGTGGAGGGCGTTGATTTTATAAAGGCTTGGACGCCACAGGCCAAAACTAGCGCATTTTTCGCTTTCACAAGGCCGATCCTTTCCCAATGTCTCTGCTATCTCTACTCTCTTATCTACGATTATATTTATTTAATATTTAATATTTAATATTTATCTCTACTTCCTTTATCGTCTACTTTTTTTCTATACTTTTTTTCTTGCAATATAGGTCTCTGATTTATATCCGATGATAGGAAGGAAACAAATGGGAATTTTGCAGTAAAGATACCCATACCCTCTCCAGATTTGCAAATAAGTCCTTCCTCGCTCATCCTTTTCTCCCACAAGATAAACTACTCATACAATGCATCTTGATGCGCAACGCATGGGCATCTTGCTACTTCTAAAAACCTTTCCATCATTTGCCACACTACAAGTTGCGATGAAAAACTAACCAAGCACAAAGCGATACAGAGCGACGACAATTACCAACTGATATTCTATTGGACAATGGAGGCTATAACCAATTACTTTTACGGAACGAGAGCACCTGTGAAAATTGAAGGGTACCTATGAACAAAATTGAACTGCACATGTACCGCTAAGTGATTCAATACACACATTACCAATCGAGGAGGAGAACGATGGTCGCGGCCTCTGTGAGTCATGGTCAAGCAACGGAGTCGCTTCATTGTCCACGACGGTGGTACTTTCTGGCTACGCCGGCTTCCGTGAAGCAGATCCGAGACCGTGGAAGACGATGCGGGAAGAGGCTCCAGCAAGCATGACGAGGTCATCGATGAGGCAGATGCGCCATGTGGTGGACGAGTGTGCCGATGTAAAGGGAGGAGCACTAAGGCTGCGGTGCCAGAGAGAAGTCTATTTTGTGGGGATAGAAATGGGAGTATTCAGTGTGTACTACTGGGTGCCGGGTGGGGTTGGCTGGGTAGGTGAACTGGTTACGTAAACAGCCCCTACCAAGCGCCATCCGTAGTCCTGTTCAAGGCTATGATGGTAACTCCCACTCGCCAATCAGGTCAAGGGAGATTTTCCCACGACCTCAAAATTTTGTGACACCGACTCCCCTGTGGCGGTTGTGTGATTCGCTAAGCAACTAGCTAGTAGTAGTAGTAAACTCTGCATATTAGGTTTGACCAAAGTCAAACTTCCTAAAGTTTGACTAAGTTTATATAAAATATAAACATTTACCATAACAAATATTTATGATGTGGAAGTTCATTCAATAATGAATCTAATGGTATTTATTTGTTATTGTATATGTTAATATTTTTGTTATAAGCTTTCTCGAGAGTTTACAAAACTTGACTTTGACCAATGCTAATACACGGACTTAAATAAAAACGGAGGGAGTACACATTTATTTTCTTAGTTTGTAGTGAACTAAGCATTTGTTGAAATTGTGAAATAAATATATTAGGCTATTGACTTCAAATGTAATGGTCTATACAATTCAATAGTTACAATCATTGTCGAATCCCAAGATGTATACAAGGTCTATAGTACTTCACAACATGCTCAAACTCACATAATCCCAAATAAATGAGAATCTAAATGCATTTCATAGTTATTACTTTGTAGGATGCAACAAAACAACCAAAACTCTACATCAACCATTATAGAAGCAACATTTTGACATATCCCATTGTGTGAATGAAACGCAGAGAGCTTTTGAAGATGGAGCAGATAGGGCGGAAAGATTGTATGTATGTGGACGAGAGAGTAGGAGACAAACCTAACGAGACAGAGAGAGAGAAAAGAGAGAGGAAGAAGTTAGGTCTGTGAGAAAGATGGAGACATGTAATATACGTGAGATGCGTGCATCCGGATTCTCAGATACGTGGAAGGAGAAGAGACAACATGTTTGATGAGAGAGCTGAAAAACATGGATGAGAGGGAAGGATCTCATGGGTTGAGGGATTGACAATTTTGTGCAAGGAGAGAGGGATTGTAATTTGTGCAAGAGAGAGAGAGAGAGGTGGGGAGGAGTCACCACCGTCCACATCACCCTGCTTCCAAATGACCCCGCATTCTCTAGCGCTGTGTGGTCGCTGCCTTCGATCTGCTCGATGCCCTCTTTGAAGATTGAGGTGTTGTGCATGTTGGGGTGCAAAGAAGCACAAGCTTAGAGTGGTCGCCAGATAACCTTGGATGGGGATGAATTGTGTGCTCGGGGAGTGTGCGTGTGTTGTGCTGTGTGTGTGTGTGGTACAAGGCAAGGTGTGTGTGTGTGTCGATATTGAGCGAAAACAAACCTAAGGAGAGAAATGGGTATTCATGAAGATATTGTGGGCCTTGAGGTGGGCAAAATGAGTGAGGGTGTCAAATGTGCTTGATGCATGTGTTGCATGCGATCGCATGAGGGACTGATGAATCAAGAGAGATGGTTGTTGTGTTACGGATGCTCTCTCTCTCTCTCTCTCTCTCTCTCACACACACACACACACACACACACAAGTAAACTAGAATACTGCTCTCTCATGTATACACAACATATCGGCATCTGCCTATGTCTCACTCATGCATGATCATTTGCACATTCACACCTCTCTATGTATGTATCACACGCACACCGCCTCCACATTGCCCTTCCGCCACAACACACATATGGACACATACACACGCTTCTCTCTCAGTACACACACAAAATAAGTATTAAAAAACTAGGTGCACCTAAAACATCCAAATCCAAATAAACACAAACTGAGCTAAATTCAAATATATGGAAATATTGCAGCCAAGAACTTTCCAGAAAAAAAACTTGAGTATATTCGAGGATTGTTTTCACACACACAAAAGGTTCGTGGATGTCCTTCGAGCGCCACACGGTGCCGCACCATTCGATCGATCCGCGTCACGTTCACGCCGCTTGCACAGGATTCTCAGATCATGGCAGTGGTACTAACTTAAAAAATTAATAAAAGTGCTGCCTAAGTCTAATGTTTACGGTACTAGTACGGTTTTATTTTAAGTTTGACCAACCTTATATAAAACTAAAGTAAGCTCCCATACGCCGCGACTCATCAATATGCCGCCGCTGCTAAGATGCCGGGCGCGCCCGCCCGCCAAAATTTCGCCCATCACCGCTGTCGCCGCCATCCCCTGTGCCATGAAGCCAAGGCTCACCCGCCACGTCGTCTGCAGTCCCTCTCCATGCCGCCGCTGCTGCAAGCACGCGAGCAGCTGGTGGAGCCGTGTCTATGCACGCAGCGACGAAGAGGAGGACGAGCGTGCTCCAAAGACGCCGGCAGGAGGAACTAGCGTGTCATTGTCGCTCCGCTCGCGGAGGAGGCGCGCATGGTGGCTGTCACGGCGAAGCCGGTCGCACAGGTCGATCCCAAACCCGGTGCGACGCGAATCTACCTTTGAGACCTTGAATTCACGTGGATCCTGCAATCAAGGAGCACTTGGGTCACCGACTCATGTGAGCCGCTTGATGCAACATGGATGGCTAGAAGGGCTTCTTCCACCTCTTCGCCGCCTTCTTCCTTTGCTCCATCGAACTTCTTTCACAAATCGACCGACCCAAATTATACTACTAGCACGAACGTATTAAGTACAAGAGGAACACGAAGATACGAGCAGAGTACCAACTGCAAGAAGAATAGTAGTAAGACATAGTACTAGTACTACTCTCTACGACTAAAGAGTTCAAATAACGAGAAAGAACATAAACATAGTTCTGGGGCCTCAAAGACAACACACCCTTGAAATTAAACTAAGCAAGTAGTCCGCTTGACACCGCAAAGAGAACCAGATGAGCGACGGCATCGCCACCTACTCGAGTCCGAGTCCACATCCTCGACTTCGCCCTCGCCCTTCTTCCTCTTCCTCTTCGCCGACGCTTCTTTGCTTGAACCGACACTGGCTCGCTTCTTCATCCAACCCATGTAGATATTTAAACAAAGGTAGGCATCCATTGCTGCGCATAAGATGTGATCTTCATCTAATGTCTTCGACTCCCATGCATGATGAAACTCGTGATGAGGTTTCTTCGCTTTAGCGCACGAAGGATCAATCATGGTTGCTGCTGTGGTCAGCATTGAAGGTTGAGAGGAGGACACCAGCTTGCCTTCAAGATCAAGGGCTGGCCTACAACGAGACCTATCCGACGCAGACATCTCTCGCTGTTCTTAAAGCCTACAAAGAATAAATTTCACTCTTTTGTCCTTAAGGAAGTTCTTAAAATCCTCGCACTCAACATCGGCATGGCATAATGTGGTAGACCAAGCAAACATTATGTACGCAAACCTGGATCACAGCGGCTTCTTCCTCTCTTCGCCCTTAGACCCTTTTCGCCCCTGTGATTGTGGTGTACTCAACATCTAGCCCAGCACCCACTCATCCGTTGAACTGTTGAACATGCGAGGAAGCGAAGCAAGCCATGCTTTCACCGTCATGATCCACGGTGTAGATGACGATGAATCGATTGGCGATACGCTCCAACGTATCTATAATTTTGATTGCTCCATGCTACTTTATCTACTGTTTTGAACTATAATGGGCTTTATTTTCCACTTTATATTACTTATGGACTAACCTATTAACCGGAGGCCCAGCCTGTAATTGTTGTTTTTGACTTTTCAAGGTTTCAAGAAACATAATATCAAACGGAGTCCAAACGGAATGAAACCTTCGAAATGTGATTTTCTCACCGAACGTGATCCAAGAGACTTGGACCCTACTCCAAGGAACAACAGAGGGTCACGAGGGTGGGGGCGCCCCCCTAGGGCGCCGCCTGCCTTGTGGGCCCCTGCTGCTCCACCGGACGCATTCCTTCCTCCTATATATACCTACGCACTTCAAACGATCGTAACAGAGCCAAAACCTAATTCCACCGCCGCAACTTCCTCAGATCCACGAGATCCCATCTTGGGGCCTGTTCGAGTTCACGGAGGGGGCATCCACCACGGAGGGCTTCTACATCAACACCATAGCCCCTCCGATGAAGTGTGAGTAGTTTACTTCAGACCTTCGGTCCATAGCTAGTAGCTAGATGGCTTCTTCTCTCTTTTGGATCTCAATACAATGTTCTCCCTCTCTCGTGGAGAGCTATTCGATGTAATCTTCTTTTGCAGTGTTTTTGTTGAGACCGATGAATTGTGGGTTTATGATCCAGCTTATCTATGGAAAATATTTGATTCTTTTCTGAATTCTTTTATGTATGATTGAGTTATCTTTGCAAGTCTCTTCAATTATCCATTTGGTTTGGCCAACTAGATTGGTAGTTCTTGCAATGGGAGAAGTGTTTAGCTTTGGGTTCAATCTTGCGTGTCCGTACCAAAGGATGTAAAGGGTTGCAAGGCACGATTGTATTGTTGCCATCGAGGATAACAAGATGGGGTATTTATCATATTGCATGAATTTATTCCTCTACATCATGTCATCTTGCTTAAGGCTTACTCTTTTTTAACTTAATACTCTAGATGCATGCTGGATAGCGGTCGATGAGTGGAGTAATAGTAGTAGATGCGTAATCATTTCGGTCTACTTGTCACGGACGTGATGCCTATATACATGATCATTGCCTAGATAACCTCATAGCTATGCTCAATTCTGTCAATTGCTCAACAGTAATTTGTTCACCCACCGAGAATACTTATGCTCTTGAGAGAAGCCACTAGTGAAACCTATGGCCCCGGTCTATTCTCATCATATCGATCTCCATCACTTTATTTACTTGCTTTGCTTTTACTTTTACTTTGCATCTTTATACCAAAAATACCAAAAATATTATCTCTATCAGATCTCACTGTAAGTGACCGTGAAGGATTGACAACCCTAATCGCGTTGGTTGCGTAGTAGCTATCGCTTTGTGCAGTGTACGAGACTTGCGCGGGCCTCCTAATGGATTGATACCTTGGTTCTCAAAACTGAGGGAAATACTTACGCCATCAGGTTGCATCATCCCCTCGCTCTTCGGGAAAACCAACGCAAGCTCGAGATGTAGCAAGTACCCATCACAATCCCTATCTCCGCATTACATTATTTGCCATTTGCCTCTCGCTTTTCCTCTCCCCACTTCACCCTTGCCGCTTTATTCGCCTCTCTTTCCCAATCTCCTCCTTTTTCCCGCTGCCTTTTCCTCGTCCGCTTGTTTGCTCGTGTGTTGATTGCTTGTTTGTCGCGATGGCTCAAGATGCTACTAAATTGTGTGACTTCACCAATACCAATAATAATGATTTCCTTAGCACCGATTGCTCCTCTTGCCAATATCGAATCTTGTGAAATCAATACGCTTTGTTGAATCTTGTTATGAAAGATCAATTCACCGCCTTCCTAGTGAAGATGCCGCTACTCATCCTAATAGCTTCGTTGATTTATGTGATATGCAAAAGAAAAAGATGTCGATAATGATGTCGTTGTTGAAGCTATTTCCTTTTTCGCTTAGAGATCGTATAAAGCGTGGTTTTCATCTTTGCCTAAAAATAGTATTGATTCTAACAAGTGCAAAGATGCTTTTATATCTAAGTATTTTCCTCCCGCTAAGATCATCTCTTAGGAATGATATTATGAATTTTGAGCAACTTGAACATGAACATGTTGCACAAGCTTGGGAGAGAATGAACTTAATGATACGTAATTGTCCTACTCATGGTTTGAACTTGTGGATGATTATACAAAAATTTATGCAAGATTGAATTTTGCTTCTAGAAATCTTTTAGATTTGGCCGTGGAGGCACTTTTATGGAAATAACTTTAGGAGATGCTACTAAACTCCTAGATAATATTATGGTTAATTATTCTCAATGGCATACTAAAAGATCTACTAATAAAAAGTGCATGATAGAAGAAATCAATGTTTTGAGGGAATGATGGATGAACTTATGAAATTATTTGCTACTAAGAGTGTTTCTTCTAATCCTAATGATATGCCTTTGTCTACCTTGATTGAGAATAATAATGAATCTATGGATGTGAATTTTGTTGGTAGGAATAATTTTGGTAACAACGCAGATAGAGGGAATTTTAATCCTAGGCCTTATCCTAGTAATCCTTCTAATAATTATGGAATTTCCTACAACAACTCTTATGGAAATTTTAATAATATGCCCTCTGAATTTGAGAATAGTGTTAAAGAGTTTATGAATTCACAAAATAATTTTAATGCTTTGCTTGAAGAGAAATTGCTTAAAGTTGATGATTTGGCTAGGAACGTTGATAGAATTTCTCTTGAGGTTGATTCTTTAAAGCTTAGATCTATTCCTCCTAAGCATGATATCAATGAGTCTCTCAAAGCTATGAGAATTTCCATTGATGAGTGCAAAGAAAGAACCGCTAGGATGGTGCTTCCAAAGATGCCTTTATTAAAGCGTGTTCTTCTAATTCCTATGAAACTCAAGATGAAGATCTAAAAGTTATTGACGTGTTCCCTATTAAATCTTTGTTTTGCAATATGAATCTTGATGAAACTGAATATGATCTTCCTTTACCTAGAAGGCATTCTAAGAATTCGAGTTTTAGATCTTGATGATGAAATTGATAAAAGTGGGATTGAAGGAAATAAAATCTAGATGTTGCTAAACCCACTATATTGGATCTCAAGGAATTTAATTATGAAAATTGCTCTTTAATTGATTGTATTTCCTTGTTACAACTGTGCTAAATTCTCCTCATGCTTATAGCCAAAATAAGGCCTTTACCTAACACATTGTTGATGCCTTGATGCAACCTTATGAAGAAAAACTTGAGTTGAAAGTTTCTATCCCTAGGAAGCTCTATGATGAATGGGAACCTACTATCAAAATTAAAATTAAAGATCATGAGTTTAATGCTTGTGTGATTTGGTTGCTAGTGTCTCTACTATTCCCAAAACATTGTGTGATTTGCTAGATTTTCGTGACTTTGATGATTGCTCTCTAAACTTGCATCTTATGGATTCCACTATTCAAAAGCCTATGGAAGAATTAATGATGTTCTTATTGTTGCAAATAGGAATTATGTGCCCGTAGATTTTATCGTTTTGATATAGATTGCAATACTTCATGTCCTATTATTCTTGGTAGACCTTTCCTTAGAACGATTGGTGCAATTATTGATATGAAGGAAGGGAATATTAGATTCCAATTTCCATTAAATAAAGGCATGGAACACTTTCCTAGAAAGAAAATAAAATTACCATATGAATCTATCATGAGAGCTACTTATGGATTGCCTACCAAAGATGGCAATACCTAGATCTATAATTGCTTTTATGCCTAGCTAGGGCGTTAAACGATAGCGCTTTGTTGGGAGGCAACCCAATTTTATTTTTAGTTTTTTGTTTTTGCTTCTGCTTAGAAATAAATAATACATCTAGCCTCTGTTTAGATGTGGTTTTGTGTTTTAATTAGTGTTTGTGCCAAGTTAAACCTATTGGATCTTCTTGGATGATAGTTATTTGATCTTGCTGTAATTTCCAGAAACTTTGCGCTCAGTGCCCGAATTGTTAAAAATCACCAGAAAGTGATAAAATACTGATTCCATTTGCTGATGATCAATAAACAAATTGTCTAGGTATTCTAATTTTGGTAGAATTGTTTGAGTTCTAGAAGTTTGCGTTAGTTACAGATTACTACAAACTGTTCTGTTTTTGACAGATTCTGTTTTTCGTGTGTTGTTTGCTTATTTTGATGAATCTATGGCTAGTAAAATAGTTTATGAACCATATAGAAGTTGGAATACAGTAGGTTTAACACCAATATAAATAGAGAATGAGTTCATTACAGTACCTAAAAGTAGTCTTTTGTTTTCTTTCTCTAACGGAGCTCACGAGATTTCTATTGAGTTTTGTGTTGTGAAGTTTTCAAGTTTTGGGTGAATTCTTTTGATAGATTATGGAAGAAGGAGTGAAAGAGTTTAAGCTTGGGGATGCCCATGGCACCCCCAAGATAATCAAGGACACAAAAGTCAAAGCTTGGGATGCCCTGAGGGCATCCTCTTTCGCCCACTTCCATCGGTAATTTACTTGGAGCTATATTTTATTCACCACATGATAAGTGTTTTGCTTGGAGCGCCTTGTATTATTTGTGTCTTTTCTTGTTAGTTTACCACAATCATCCTTTCTGTACACACCTTTTGAGAGAGCCATACATAAATTGTAATTTGATAGAATACTCTATGTGCTTCACTTATATCTTTTGAGCTTGATAGTTTTGCTCATAGTGCTTCACTTATATCTTTTGAGCGTGATAACTTTTGCTATAGTGCTTCACTTAGATCTTTTAGAGCACGGTGGTGGCTTTGTTTTAAAGAAACTTGATCTATCATGCTTCACTTAGATTATTTTAGAGTCGTTAATAGCATGGTAATTTGCTTAATGTTAATATACTTGCTATTCAAGATATGTGAAACTTTCTTTTGAGTGCGTTGAATACTAAGGTAAGTTTGATGCTTGATAATTGTTTTGAGATATGAAGATAGTGATATTAGAGTCATGCTAGTTGATTAGTTGTGAATTTAAAGAATACTTGTGTTGAAGTTTGTGATTCCCGTAGCATGCACGTATGGTGAACCGTTATGTGATGAACTCGGAGCATGATTTATTTATTGATTGTCTTCCTTATGAGTGGTGGTCGGGACGAGCGATGGTCTTTTCCTACCAATCTATCCCCCTAGGATCATGCGCGTAATACTTTGCTTTGGTAACTTCTAGATTTTTGCAATAAGTATATGAGTTCTTTATGACTAATGTTGAGTCCATGGATTATACGACTTTCTCCCATCCTTCCACTATTGCTACCCTCTCTAATACCGCCAAGACCTTTCACGGTATCATACACCCACCATATATCTTCCTCAAAACAGCCACCATACCTACCTATCATGGCATTTCCATAGCCATTCTGAGATATATTGCCATGCAACTTTCCACTGCTCCGCTTATTATGACACGCCCATCATTGTCATATTGCTAGCATGATCATGTAGTTGATATCGATTTGTGGCAAAGCCACCTTTCATAATTCTTTCATACATGTCACCATGTTTCATTGCATATCCCGCACATCACGGAGGCATTCATATAGAGTCATACTTTGTTCTAAGTATCGAGTTGTAATTGTTGAGTTGTAAGAAAATAAAAGTGTGATGATCATCATTATTAGAGCATTGTCCCAAGTGAGGAAAGGATGATGGAGACTATGATTCCCCACAAGTCGGGATGAGACTCGGACGAAAAAATAAAAAATAATAATAAAAGAGGCCATCAAAAAAAGAAGAGGCCCAAATAAAAAAATGAGAGAAAAAGAGAGAAGGGACAATGTTACTATCCTTTTACCACATTTGTGCTTCAAAGTAGCACCATGATCTTCATGATAGAGAGTCTCTCATTTTGTCACTTTCATATACTAGTGGGAATTTTTCATTATAGAACTTGGCTTGTATATTCCAAGGATGGGCTTCCTCAAATGCCCTAGGTCTTCTTGAGCAAGCGAGTTGGATGCACCACCCACTTAGTCTCTTTTGTTGAGCTTTCATATACTTATAGCTCTAGTGCATCCGCTGCATGTCAATCCCTACTCACTCACATTGATATCTATTGATGGGCATCTCCATAGCCCATTGATACACCTAGTTTATGTGAGACTATATTCCTCTTTTTGTCTTCTCCACAACCACCATTCTATTCCACCTATAGTGCTATATCCATGGCTCACGCCATGTATTGCGTGAAGATTGAAAAAGTTTTGAAAATGTTAACGTATGAAACAATTTCTTGGCTTGTCATCAGGGTTGTGCATGATTTAAATACTTTGTGGGGAAGATGGGCATAGCTGCACTATATGATTTTGTAGGATAACTTTCTTTGGCCATGTTATTTTGAGAAGACATAATTGCTTAGTTAGTATGCTTGAAGTATTATTATTTTTATGTCAATATGAACTTTTGTCTTGAATCTTTCGGATCTGAATATTCATACCATGATTAAGAAGATTTACATTGAAATTATGCCAAAGTATCACTCCGCATCAAAATTCTCTTTTTATCATTTACCTACCGAGGACGAGCTGGAATTAAGCTTAGATGCCCGATACGCTCCAACGATCTATAATTTTTGATTGCTCCATGCTACTTTATATATTGTTTTGGACTATAATGGGCTTTATTTTCCACTTTTATATTACTTTTGGGACTAACCTATTAACCGGAGGCCCAGCCTAATTGCTGTTTTTGTTTTTTCGTTTCAAGAAACAGAATATCAAACGGAGTCCAAACGGAATGAAACCTTCTAAACGTGATTTTCTCACCGAACGTGATCCAGAGACTTGGACCCTACGCCAAGGAACAACGGAGGCGGTCACGAGGTGGGGGCGCGCCTCCCTCGTGGGCCCCTGTTGCTCCACCGACGCATTCTTCCTCCTATATATACCCACGCACTCAAACGATCGTAACAGGAGCCAAAACCTAATTCCACCGCCGCAACTTCCTCAGATCCACGAGATCCCATCTTGGGGCCTGTTCTGAGTTCACGGAGGGGGCATCCACCATGGAGGGCTTCTACATCAACACCATAGCCTCTCCGATGAAGTGTGAGTAGTTTACTTCAGACCTTCGGGTCCATAGCTAGTAGCTAGATGGCTTCATCTCTTTTGGATCTCAATACAATGTTCTCCCCTCTCGTGGAGACCTATTCGATGTAATCTTCTTTTGCAGTGCTTGTTGAGACCGATGAATTGTGGGTTTATGATCCAGCTTATCTATGGAAAATATTTGATTCTTCTCTGAATTATTTTATGTATGATTAAGTTATCTTTGCAAGTCTCTTCAATTATCCGCTTGGTTTGGCCAACTAGATTGGTAGTTCTTGCAATGGGAGAAGTGCATAGCTTTGGGTTCAATCTTATGTGTCCTTACCAAAGGATGTAAAGGGTTGCAAGGCACATATTGTATTGTTGCCATCGAGGATAACAAGATGGGGTATCTATCATATTGCATGAATTTATTCCTCTACATCATGTCATCTTGCTTAAGGCTACTCTGTTTTTAACTTAATACTCTAGATGCATGCCGGATAGCGGTCGATGAGTGGAGTAATAGTAGTAGATGCAGAATCATTTTGATCTACTTGTCTCGACGTGATGCCTATATACATGATCATACCTAGATATACTCATAACTATGCTCAGTTCTCACAATTGCTCAACAAGAATTTGTTCACCCACCGAGAATACGATGCTCTTGAGAGAAGCCACTAGTGAATGCTATGGCCCCGGTCTATTCTCATCATATCAATCTCCATCACTTTTATACTTGCTTTGTTTTTACTTTTCTTTTACTTTTACGCTTTACTTTTCACTCGTAAGTGACCGGAAGGGATTGACAACCCTAATCGCGTTGGTTGCAGTAGCTATCGCTTTGTGCAGTACGAGGCACTTGTGCGTGGCCTCCTACGGATTGATACCTTGGTTCTCAAAACTGAGGGAAACACTTACGCTACTCGCTGCATCATCCTCTCTCTTCGGGAAAACCAACGCAAGCTCAAGACGAGTAATCGCCGGTGATGGTTCTAACTCTGGTACTCAGCGCCACCATGGAGATTTGGGAGGCCATGGATTTTGGGGAGGGTTAGAGAAGTTGAACTGTTGTACCCCGCAAAAACTGGGAGCGAACTAATGAAAGGACGGACGACCGGGAGCGAACTGTTGTGAGGTAGAAGACGGGACGAGTAGGGCGCGAATGGCGGGGGTTGCTGGCTTGCCCGGTGGATAAACGGCTGCAAGCCCCCAAAGAGTTCTCAAGAACTATGCGGACCCACTAGATGTCATGTCTACTATATCCATATCGAGGCCCGACGGTATAGCTTCTCGCTGTTCGCACGCCATGCCAAGGCGTGGATGTAACTTCACTTAATTCGCGTCAACCATCGCGCCTCCCCACGACCTTCGCTTCCTCGCGATCGCGCCTTTGAGACTTCGACCGCTATAAATGAGCAATTTTTTGCCTACTCAGATGCATGATACTCCTCTGGTCCTTTTTACTCCCGCCAACCATTTGCAAAGTGTTTGACCAAATATGTACTTTTTTAACACCACCTTATATTAATTAACCAGCCACACCGGTACACTCATTCGACATAATATTCACCACATTGTATGGTATGTTATTTACAAGAATACCATCTAATCTATTGTCAAAGCTATACTTAGCGATTAATGGTGCCACTTTATTGGCCGAACGGCTAATCTTTGACAATTGAAGATTGTTGATCAACTTCGAGATGCTCAACGCTTTCATCTTCGTGTCACGATAGCAGACTTGTCATAGTCCCCGATGCAAGAGACGCTACCACAAAAGCGCAATCAGTCTCTAAAATTACAGGATTATGAAGAGAAATACCTATGTAGAGATCGGCAATGCAAGCCCTAAGCTCCGGTTCCTCCACGCTTGACAGCATCAATGCAATCCCATGACCAAATTTATACTAAAAATATCAATATCTACAATACGATTATAATGAGTATAAGAACTACGCTTTATAATGAGTGTAAAATATTGATTTGACATTGTGAATGTTGATACCCTCCGCCTAGGTGAGTAAGTCATCTTAGGCTGTGCACCGTGACCAAGGAGGAGGGAAAACGAGAGACATTAATGTTTATTTGCTAATTAAATAGTATTGCATGCAATGAACTAACCAATGATGTCATGTTTGATAGTCTCAGTCATTAAAAGCATGCACACCTCATCTCTTATTGGTTGATATGTCAAGAAACAAGAAACGAGGTAGAAGTTAATGCACCGCTACCACGTGTTTTGGGATTATTTGTTTTCGAAGATGACTTACACACCTAGCTATTAGAGTACCACTACCTCCTTCTAGTTTAAAGGGCTCGACTCAAAAATTTCACCTACCCTTAGCAAGATAGTAGAGGCGGTGGAATAGTTTTGAAGTTTGCAAAAGTACTCAACTAATGCTGCCGTTCTTCACAAAAAATGTGTTTACCAATGCATGCATGAACACTAGTTACTCTAACCCCTCTCTTCTTTAATTCTTTGCCACATCAAGATGTTTGCTATTCCTGTGCATGATACTAGCTAAGATACCACCATTATGGCCAGCCTTAATCATCGTGATGCAATAATTTAGTGCACCTTGAAATATGAACATGTGTGGGCGGTATGTTTTAATGACTTGAGACTATACCTAGCCCGCATGCAAGATGACTTATTATGCACCGCTCCCATACCGCAGGAAGCCCGCTCGCCTCCAAATCTTTTCCTCTCCATGTGTGGAAACAATATGCCTGCCAAACTCTCCTTCTCCTTCGGCGTCCCACCACTCCACCCTGTCCTCCCCCACGCCGTCTAATCCACAGACCAGCAATATTTCCACCCCTTCGCCCCCCGTAATTTACTCCAACAAATATGCCCACGTAGCTTTTACTTAACTTCAGTTGCATTGGGTCATCGACATACGGGCCCAGCAGTGTATCGCCCACATGTCGGTGACGAACCGACCTGCAGCTAAGCCGCGCAGCTCAGTCCATATCTTACGAGGTGTGCCATTGCTCTCTATAAATACTGCGCCTCCCATGAAATCGCTATCTCCTCCCCTCACGCTCACGCTCATCGCCATCTCCTCCTCCCTCTCACGCCAACCACCATGGCATCGCCTCCCAAGCCCTAGGATCCTCGCTGCACCGCTGCGGACGGTCACGCCGCCGCCGTTGCCTCGCCGCCACTAGTCGAGGAGGACGCGCCGGCGTTCCGCCTCGCCTCGCCACGCCGACGCTGTCACGCCGCTTGCGCCTCGCCACTAGTTGAGGAGGACGCGCCGGTGTTCCGCCTCCTGCCGCGATGCGACGCGTCATTGCCCGCTCTCGCCGACTAGTCGAGGAGGACGCGCCGCTGCCCGCCTCCTCGCCGACATGTCGAGGTGGACGGCCGGTGTTCTCAATCTCCCCAAGACGCGCTGCTGAGGACGCACAGCCCCCGCCACGAGGAGAACGCCATGCCGCCGCGCCGAGCCCCCAGCCTTGAGGAGCTTTGGCAAGAAATGGATGTGGCCTTGTGGGAGGCTTTGCCTCAGCAGAGCGCGCCAAAATAGAGGTGGAGAAGAAGGCCGAGGAAGAGAAGCGCACCGCAACAAGCTTTCTCGGGAGATCTATGTAGCGTCCGAGAGAGTCAAGCAATTGGTTCTTTGGCAATATATCTCGCGAGGGCCGTGAGGGTGGCGAGGACGACGTGCCGGCGCCCCGAGTGCGCCGCCCAAGCGCCTCATCTACGCTTGGCGGCACGTGGACTGTTGCACGCTCCAGCCAGGAGGAGTACCTGTTGGCATCGGATCACCACACCGGTGAGATCGCGCCGCCACGCATGATGCCGCTAATCAGCACCTCGCGAGTTGCGAGGCTGAGGAAGAGGCGCTGTGTCGGCACGCTGGGAAACGGCCGCGCACAGTGGCACTTCCGTGGCGCCGCAAGTGTTTCATGCGAGCGCCGTGGCTTTTAGGAGGAGTATAATTTTGTTTCATAAGGCGATCTCATTAGTTTTGGGACGCAAATGATAAATCCCGAACGCTCAGGAATTTTAGCGTCCTTAATTAAGTATGTAAAAGGGAAAGTTTGGAAACGCTTGTGTATTATTACGCATTTTGCAAGTACGCATATAGCACAAACTTTACTATAGACTATCGGACTACTCGCCTCTCGATATATGCTTGCAGATTTTATACTCCCTCCGCCCAGGTCAATAAGTCATCTTTGGTTGTGCACGGTGACCAAGAAGGAGGGAAGATTTGTACACCTAGACAGAGGGAGTACTACTATTACTTATGTACGTGCAAATGCACGCTTAAACATTACGATGCGGTTTTTGTAAAAGTAGAAAACAACACTAGTCAAGCTTGTGAAACGATTCCAACGTGAGTACTACTACTAGTAGGAGTACCAGGGCCGCTTTTTTAGGCTTCTAGATTAGTAATCCCATAAATACTACCTTCGTCCCGGTTTATTGGTCCCCATTGTAATCTATGTCAAATTTTGATCATAAATTTAACTAATGAAATGTTAGTGCATGTCACATGCACTACTCCATCTGTCTAGGTGAGTAAGTCATCTTAGGTCTGTGCACCGTGACCAAGGAGGAGGAGAAAACGAGAAACGTTAATGTTTATTTTCTAATTAATAGTATTGCATGCAATGAACTAACCATCGCATGTCGTGTTTGATATCTCAAGTCATTAAAAGCATGCACACTCTTTATCTCTTATTGGTTGATATGTCAAGAAACAAGAAACGAGGTAGAAGTTAATACACCGCTACCTAAGTGTTTTGGGATTATTTGTTTTCAGAAGATGACTTACACACCTAGATGCACCGCGCCTAAGTGTTTTGAGTAACATTTTATCAGTTAAATCTTTGGTCAAAATTTAGCACAAATTACAATGGTGAGGAATAAACCAGGACGGAGTAGTAGTTTAGAAGCCCAAATAAATGAGTGAGGCGCCTTATTGTTACTCTCCACTGTGACTAGTATTGTGGGAAAAGCTGGGAAGCCGCCAAAAGAACTGGCCCTAGGAGTAGTAGCTAGGGATCGAGTGGGAGATGAACAGGAGAAAGTAAATGCAGAGATGAAATGCAAAAAGATGGAGGGATGTGATGGTTGCTTGTCCGCTTATTTTACCAGTGCCACTTATTACCGGGAGTGGTTGGGTTTTGTGATATGACGGCTTTTATCGCCACGCCACGAGTGAGAGGTGAGACTCTGCAGCGCCTCCTCTACACTTGTACTACATCGGTCGGGTTTATTAGTCCCCATTGAATTTGATCAAGATTTAATCGACAAAATGTTAGTGCATGTCAACAAAACTATATCGTTGGATTCAGTATTTGAACATAGTTTTGAATGATATAATTTTAGGTGACATGCATCAGTATTTATCGTACTATATATAATGTTAGTTCAATTTTGGTCATACTAATCTATAGTAGTAAGGTGCCCGTATGCTGCAATCAAGAGTGAAATGCATTGATCGGGAGTTGTTTATTTTGACAAAGGATGTGGGGTCATCTCATGTGTAACGGGTATCGATAGGTTTCTTCAGATATTATCTCATCTCTAGAGCTCACAAACATCCGGGTGAAATAGATAAAAGGTATCTTTT
The DNA here is from genome assembly GCA_021605205.1 of Aegilops longissima. Taxonomy (NCBI): domain Eukaryota; kingdom Viridiplantae; phylum Streptophyta; class Magnoliopsida; order Poales; family Poaceae; genus Aegilops; species Aegilops longissima. The sequence goes on along the minus strand of JAHIAM010006384.1, from coordinate 18,837 downwards.
GCAAACAAAAGCGCTCAACTGTTCAACCTGCATCCAAAACTTGTGAAGAAATAACACTTATTGTGCTTTGCAAGAAATGATCTTTAAGAATTAGTTTTGAGTATCGATTGTTATACATGTTGGCTACAGATGACATGGCACTTTCTTATAGTCAACAGTTGGCTATACTATTAAGTAATATTAACCATGCCCTTATACACCTAGACGGAGGGATTAAATCAGATGACTTGCAAAGGTAGAGGAGATGTAAGAAATGGTTCATCGTAAGTCTTTCACCAAGATCTGTAGTAAAAATTCATACATGGAAGATTCTAGACTAAACCATAAACGGATACACTTTTATTCATGCGCGATACTCCAATAGAGCAAGATCCTGCATGGAACTCTCCACATGCTTAGACAGAGGATTACATTGAGCGAATACTAATGATCAACATTTAACTTGATAATGCGTATTTTTTTAGAAGAACAGGGAGGCTCCTCCCCGGTTCCATTATCAAATGAAACCCAAAGTGTCTTACATCAGCTCACTGAGAGGAGCAGTTCAAAGGAAGGACTGCGGCGAAAGCCACTCAAGTTTAACGACAAGCTTATAGAATCAAAAGCGGCAAAGACACGAGCCATAAGCTACCACACACACAAGACATGTTTTCTAAGTGCACTTGATAATGCGTATGTCCAGTGAACCTCCTTGAGTCCCCTGCACCGAGTCGGTGGGTAAAGGATAGAACGGATGCCATGGGTTTTCCAAGTCCACATTGGCGGATAGTCCCAGCCTCCTCATTCCAAGTCTGTCCGATGAGGCAGGTTTCACTACCACGTGACCCGGAGGGGTATTAACATTGACCTCGCACCAGACATCTACCTCGTGTCAGTTGTCGGCCACGGTAACGCCTCACGCATGCTACAAAGACGGGCGGCGGCTCAAGGCTGGCCTCGCCGGTGCCCACGATCAAGAGGAAGACGCCGTCCCTCCTCCAAGACTAGCAAAGCGGCGGTGATCCTCTAGCGACTTTGGCATGGTGAACCGTAGCATGTGTCGATTTGATGTTCTCCGCCAAGGGCCAATAAGTGACCGCTGCACGATCCGTGAGGTGATGCACCATGTCCGCCGGGCGAGCCAAAACGGCATCGGCACTCATAGCAAGGGACGAAGGGCCTTGGAGGCATCGACCAGCCGCCCATGAAACGGGAGTGGCTGTAGGGGCATTGCGCCATTGAATATGTGAGCAAGTTACTACGAGATTTAATCCTAATAAGCACAAAATAAATCATGACGGCTATAACAGAGATGAAACTAATCATGTGGACTAGCATAGTAGTAGGATACAGAGTAGAAACATGAATTCTACCACGATTTCAACAGAAGGACAGAAACACATATGGTGCAACGGGAGCAGCACCGCATGCTTGAGGTTGTCGCCCATGCCGTTGAGGAAGAGGTTGCCGAGATCGGGAAGAAGTCATCGCCGGTGAAGTCGTGGTCTGCCAGCCAGCCGCGAGAGTGCGCCCCAGATTTCAACAAATACCACGAATGGAGCGCAGGAGGGAGTGGTTGTAGGGGACGCCAGCAGCCACCAATGGAGCGCAGGAGTAGCACACGAAGCAAGAGATGGTGTCCTTACTAGTACTCCTAGTCTCTATCTATCTATATCTATATATATCTACTCTTATAGAAAACCGAGTTGGTGATGATGGTATGCCTGCCATCTTGTAATATAGACCGTCTGATCTATGTCTGACGGATAGAAAGCTAACTATGACAATTTTACAAAAGATACCCACAACCTCGTGCTCCTCCCTATGTCTCTATCTCTACTACTTTTTTAATAACAAATCGGATAGTGTTGCGCCGCCCACCGCACGCCCGCTGAACACGCCTCGCCCATCATCACCAACTGAGTCTTTTATAGGAGTAGGAGTAGAGAAAACCGAGTTGGTGATGATGGTGTGCCATGCAATGCACGGGCATCTTGCTATTTTTTGCATATAAGTCCAAACACCACATAGACACGGTCTTTGAGCATGGTTCGTAGTCGCTCCACGCCAGCATTGAAGTTTGTAACTATTTTAGATTAGAATATACTACTCCTCCTGTGCTAGTAGTAGAGCAGAGTCCTACTTACTACTCTACTCTAGTAAGCTAGGCATAGTACTCGTAGTAGGTACCGAGGGAGTACCAGATCGTGATCACTCAAGCAAGTTGTCCGCATCGATATGACCCTACGCTGCTGGTATGTGTCTCGAAGTCAAGCGGCATGTCTGTAGTCATCATCACCGTCCACTTCCCACAGCACATATTCGCTTCTCCATCTTTGTCCGACATAATCTCATCCAAGCTTCCATCCCCGCTAAGGCGCCTACCCCTCGTCCAAACCCAAGCACTAACAATGGCAGAACCGAGCAGCGCCCCACGAAAGAGTGGCTGGAATTCGCCCCACAGAGTTAATCAAGCTCATTTTTTCGCGGTGGACAATCTCAAGACCATGCTTCCGCCAAGCGCTCGCTGGGCTGTACCGCTTACTCAAAGCCCTCAGCCGGAGCTTTTAAGCCAGCTCCTTGCTTGCCGATGCCACCGATCTTCGTAAACGGCATGTCACGAGCATAATGATCGAGGGTGGCGAGCATCAAACCCTTCATCGTGATCCGATCCCCGCCAGCCTCAGCTACATTAACAGATGTACTGGTCGGCATGAACACGCCTTGATGGTGCTCGCCGATCGTCGCGGCAGCTGGATGCTCGTGGAGGTCTACACCGTGATTGATCCCCTTCCTTCGATTAACACTACACTGCTTTGGCACCGCGACCCGTAATACTCGGAATCTTACAAAGAGCCAACATGATACCAAGTTTGATTTGCTCAAGGTTGTAATCTGCCAAGTGCCCACAAGATCTGCGAATTATAAAGATTTCAAAGCTAATTGCATTCTTCAACCACGGTCTTGCCTATCCGACAGTGTCACCGCGGTAAGTGGATAAATCTGCACGCCCATCGCAGGATCATACATCCTCCATGGTTCTCTCGATGCCATTGAACACAAGGGCTTCATTTACGCTGTCAACTCCTTCTATGGATGGACGATTGTTGGCCTACTCTACTATCGCTACAAACGGCTGTTACAAAGAGTATGTTACTTTCCTATGATATCATGATGGCTTGCTTATATTATCGTCAATATTTACTGAAAAATATTCATGCTCATAACATGCTGTTCTTAAGATTGACTAAATCAAGAGCCCTTTTTATTTGACTCTAACTTGATATGATGTTGTAGGTCGCCGGTGTCCCTACCCTTCCTAATCCCGTAACCTTTCAAAGAAAGCAGCATGTCAGTTGTAGGTGGTTCCTGGCTCGATCGACGACGGCGATAGATTGATGATCGTCAGACGCATCGGACGTGTTGTTTCGCGGAATACAATCACAGCCACCGCCGTGTCTTTGAGCAGGATCCCAGCTTCTCGGGCCTTCGTGATTTTTGACCGAGGCTGGTAAGTAGCCTTGGTACACGCTCTTCCGCTTGTCGGAATGAATTATCCGATTAACCGTGAGATAAATGACGGCAAGGATCATGATGGCAGCGCGGTTTCGTTCATCGTGCAAAACTGTGTACACATCATACCATGCATTTCTGCATGCACCATACCGATATGTGTCGCGACGCCTCGCAGCCCAAAGTAGGAGAGAGGGTCGCAAGTATCGACTTCGACCGGCTGGAGTTTTCCCCGCCAGCACCCATCCGTTCAAGCCGCCACCAATCTCCACAGCTTAATAAATAGTAACGCCTAACCGAGCCGCTTAGTTAGATGCGTATACTTGGTGTAGTAGGATCTTTATTTAGTTTGATGCATACACTTGTTCTTTTTTGCAGCCCGCTTGTAGTGATGGCTGATGTTTGGTTTGGAAGAGAGAGCTACGCCTTCACTCTTTCCGCCTGCTTATCGCTTCTGTTGCACCCCCAGCCCTGGTTGCTGCTGCTACTGTTTTCAATGTACAATCAGTAGTATATTTCGTCTGTTGGTTGAATAAATGTGTTGTTTTGGAAGTCGTTGCACGGTTCGATCATTTAGTGCCCTGCACTGCACGTAGCTCATACTATTTTTCAGACGAACACATTTTCCACTTGTTGATAACATGCAGCCCACTGATGAAGGTCCAATAGAGAAGCCCATAATTAACTGAAAGTGAGGCTCTCACATGAATCCGGCCCAGGTGCATGCTCATGGTCCCCTAAACATAAATAAGTAAATAAATAAATAAAGCTAAATGCTCATGCACCAGTTCTTTGGGAAAATAGGTAGCCCAATATTTCTTTTTGAAGAATACCCAAGCTAGGCCTATTTGTTTTCTCCGAATTACTGGGCTGCAAATCTTTCAAGACGAGGAGGGATGCATTTTGTCCTGGCCAAAGAGTATGGTCAATGTCTGTTAAAAGTAATATCAAAAGGGGTTGAAAATTCCAAAAATTTAAAGCAAATGGGATATTAGTTTTTTTAATTTTGTTCTTCATCGATATCTTATACGATTTCATTGGATTTAACATGACATACTACTAATTTATTTTTAAATTTGTTTTAGTATGGATATTAATTTTGATTAAGAATGTTTCGCCTCAAAAAAAAATTGCTAATTTTCAAAATTTACCACATATTTAGTTAAATTTTTGACCTCGTGATCGACTCAAAATGGCCGCAATTCTAAAATGGAAAACGGGCTGCAATAAATTCCATATGAATTAGAAAATGAGTAAAATTATAAAAATAATAGCAATGGGATGTACACGCCACCGATTTCGAGGCTGACTTGTTTACGCAAGGCTTTGTTAGTGAACACACGATTCTAGCAGCAAGGATCGTTGGATGTCCATCCAACGGCCGACGTGTTTCTTCAATCTCGATCTTCCTGCCCAATTACTAAACTAGCGCCGACGGACTGCTCGCTTCCTCCTCTTGTGGCTCATCAGGATACTGCTGCAGCTTCCCCGCCCACCCTACTCCCTCCACTGGCCTGGCCGCACGCAATCAACTGCCTCCTTATTACGCTAAAAAAAATGATTCCTCCCATCGACATCTGGGCGCACTGTTGGGAGGCTGACTTAGGGCCTACTACGCTGACGCTGCACGTAGGGCTTGTCAACTTAGTCAACAAACGATTCTAGCAGCAGAACCGCTGGATTTGAATCGACCGGTCCTGCTGCTTCTTCAATCGCTGCTCTTCTTGCACCAAATTACCAAACCAGTGCGGGAAACCGCCGCTTCCTGCCTCCAAGAGGCTCGGTTGTGCAGCCGCATGAGGCCTCATCGCCTCTCCTACTCCCACCGCTAGCCAGGCCCTCGCGCGACGGTAGCCTCACACCACAGCCGAACCAATGAACCTCGATTTTCTCACGATGGGCACCCACTGCCGCTGTTTTCCTGGCTCCGCCGCCCTTCCTAGGCTCGCCAGTTGCCCACCGCCTTTGGTGCTCTCAAGGCGTGGTCAATGTGGTTAACGACATTCCATCGGAAGAGTATCAGACGTGGAGAGGCCGACACTGGGTCCACGCCACAACCCAGTTTTTTGTGATTTGCCAAGTAAGTCGCTTTCGTGCCTGTTACTGCAAATCTTTCAAGACGAGGAGAGCTTTATTCTGGTGGTTGAGAAAATGGCCCATCAAGAATGAGAAATGGGCTGACATTTTAAAGCACATCAAACCGCAATTAGTTTCAAATATCTTTTTTCATTTCGAGATTTTAAATTACATTAATTTTATGCATGGAGAATTTGTTGGATTTTATATTGATATACATTTATTTTTAAAATCAGTTTGAATGTGAGTCAAATTTCGGATTAAAACAGTTCGACCGCACCAAATATGCAAAATTTCGTATAATTTTTAACCGTACAAAGTATGGGCTGTAATGCTAACAAAAAGAATATGGGCTCCAAAAACCTTAAGAATTAGCAAATGGGCTGTAAATTATTAGAAATAGTGGCGATGGGTTGTATGTTGTTTTCCATGATTTGAGGCTTTCCTAAACAAAAGGTTGACACATTGGCAAGGATCGTTGGATGTCCATCCAACGACCGTCGTGCTTCTTTAATCTCTCGCTTCTTCCTGCCCAAATGCCCAAAAGCGCCAAGGACTGCTCGCTTCCTCCTCCCTGCGGTCGGTTGTGCTGCCGCCAGCAGGCCTCACCGCCCCACCGCATTCTGCCGCTGGCCTAGCCATCCCTCTACTCACTCACACCTGCTGTTATTCTCCGCGACGGCAGACAAACCAAGAAACCTCGTGACACCATACTCCTCCGCTGGGAAACAACTGCCAGTATTCCTGCCTCTCGTGTCGCTCCTTCCTAGGCCTCGCCGTCGCCCATCGCTTCGGTGCTTTCGGCGCGTTTAGTCAACGTGGTCAACGCACCAACATGCATCCGGCGGATCAGACGTGGAGAGGCCGACAGCTGGGTCCACGGCCGCATCGGAAGGAAATGCCTCCTTATTCCGTGCAAAATAATGATTCCTCCAATGACATCGTGGACCCACCGAAGGGGCCTCAGATTTTGCGAAAAAACGCTACCGCCAATCGACAGCTCGGACCCATCAGCTATATCTTCGCACGCAAGGAAGTGCCTTCTTATTACGCACAAAAATGAATACTCCCCCGTTAGCTGGGACCCAAAGATAGTCGCAGTTGACTTAGGGCCTACTAAGTTGACGGGACAGAGGCTTTGTCAACTTAGTCAATATGCACGATTCTAGCTCCAAGGACCGCACGATGTCCATCCAACGTCAGAGTGCTTCTTCAACCTCTCGGTCTTCTTGCTCCACCGCCCAAACCAGCGCGGTCGTGCCTCGTGGTCCTCGCTCTCCCGTGGCCGGGTTGCGATGCGGCAAGGCCTCACCGCCTCTACTACTCCCACCGCCGCCAGTCATCCCTCTACTCACCCACACCCCATGTTATTCTCGGGCGACGCAGCCTCACACCGCAGTCAACCAGCGAACCTCGTGACGCTTTCACGCTGGGAATCCACCGCCGTGTCTTCCCCTGCCCCGCCGCCCCTTCCTAGGCCTCGCCGCCGCCCACCGCCTCGGTGCTCTCGGCGCCGCGTGGTCAACGTGGTCAAGAACGGCTTCCATCAGACGTGGATCAGACGCGGAGAGGCCGATACCGGGTCCACGGCCGCAGCAAGGAAGTGCCTCCTTATTACGCAAAATAATTATTCCTCCACCGATAGTAGGGACACACCGGACGGGCCACCATATTTCGCGAAAAAATGTTTCTCGACCGCCGGGACCCACCACTAGACCTTCGTGACGCAAGGAAGTGCGTCCGGCAAAAAAACGATTCGCCGACCGCTGGGACCCACCAGCTACATCTTCGCACGCAAGGAAGTGTGTCCGCAAAAAAACAAACCGATTCGCTTCTCACCGCTGGGACCCACCAGCTACATCTTCGCAAGCAAGGAAGTGCTCGATACCGGACCCACCTGGTCGGGTTGCACGAAGAGCGCTGTCATTCTGGTCGCGAATGTGTACGATATATATATATACTTGTGGATGTAGAGGCGCATGTGTCGTGAGTAGAGGCACGCACGTAGCATTTACACGCACGCACAGCGCGAGGGTGCAAGAAAGAAAATACGCCACGCACTCTACATATGGGCAGGGTCTCAACGCCTACTCACGACACGCACATGGCTGGGTCGAAACAGAGAAACAACATCGCCATCGTGTTCATGGGGAGGCAACGAATGCGCCGTGTTCATCGGGAGGCAACGGAAAGTGTGGAGCCAACCGCTGGGTCGAACGGAATGTGTGGTCCTGTTCATCGGGAGGGCTTGACGGAACAGCGATGCAAACGAGGCCTCGACGATCGCACAACGGAGGAAACGGCCTTGTGTTCGACCGCCACATTCCAAACGGGATCCTGTTCATCGGGAGGGGTGGGCGATCAAGAAATGGCGAAACGGACCTCCTATGGTCGTAAACGGGGTCCTGTTGATCGGAGGGGTGTGGCGACCGCAAAACGGATTTAAACGGACTTGTGTTGGAGCGCCACGGCCGACGTGCTTCTTCAATCTCTGATCTTCCTACTCCAGCCGCTTAAACTAGCGCCGACGGACTGCTTGCTCCTCCTCTTGTGGCTCATTCAGGATACCGCTGCAGCTTCCCCGCCCACCCTACTCCCTCCGCTGGCCTGGCCGCACGCAATCAACTGCCTCCTTATTACGCGAAAAGAAATGATTCCTCCCATCGACATCCGGGGCGCACTGTTGGGAGGTTGACTTAGGCCTACTACGCTGACGCCAGACGTAGGGCTTGTCAACTTAGTCAACAAACGATTCTAGCAGCAGAATCGCTGGATTTGAATCGACCGTCCCGCTGCTTCTTCAATCGCTGCTCTTCTTGCACCAGCCACCAAACCAGTGTCGGGAAACCGCTGCTCCCGCCTCCAAGAGTCTTGGTTGTGCAGCCGTTGAGGCCTCATCGCCTCTACTACTCCCACTGCTAGCTGTGCCTCGCGCGACGGTAGCCTCACACCACAGCCAACCAATGAACCTCAGATTTTCACGATGGGCACCCACTGCCGCTGTTTTCCCTGGTTCGCCGTCCCCTTCCTAGGCTCGCTGCCGTCCACCGCCTTGGTGCTCTCGGCGCCGCGTGGTCAATGTGGTTAACGATATTCCATCGGAAGAGTATCAGACGTGGAGAGGCTGACACCGGGTCCACGGCCACAACCCAGCTTTTTTGTGATTTGCCAAGTAAGTCGCTTTTCAGGTCTCATGGCTGCAAATCTTTCAAGACGAGGAGAGCTTATTCGGTCAAGCCGAGAAAATGGCCCATCAAGAATGAGAAATGGGCTGACATTTTAAAGCACATCAAACCGCAATTAGTTTCAAATATCTTTTTTCATTTCGAGATTTTAAATTACATTAATTTTTATGCATGGAGAATTTGTTGGATTTTATATTGATATACATTTATTTTAAAATCAGTTTGAATGTGAGTCAAATTTCGGATTAAAAATAGTTCGACCGCACCGAAATATGCAAAATTTCAGATAATTTTTTAACTGTACCAAAGTATGGGCTGTAATGCTAATAAAAAGAATATGGGCTCCAAAAACCTTAAGAATTAGCAAATGGGCTGTAAATTATTAGAAATAGTGGCATGGGTTGTATGCTGTTTTCCACAGATTTGAGGCTTTCCTAAACAAAAAGGTTGACATTATGGCAAAGGATCGTGGATGTCCATCCAACGCACCGCCGTGGCTTCTTTTAATCTCTCGCTCTTCCTGCTCCAACCGCCAAACAAGCGCCAAGGGACTGCTCGCTTCTCCTCCTCATGGGTCGGTCAGGCTGCCAAGTGCCCTCACCGCCCCAATTGCATTCCCCGCTGGCCTAGCCATCCTCTACTCACTCACACCTGCTGTTATTCTCCGGCGACGGCAGACAAAACCAAGAAACCTCAGACAACCATACTCCTCCGTGGGGAAACAATCGCCGAGTATTCTTGCCTCCGTGTCGTTCCTTCCTAGGCCTCGCCACGTCCACTGCCCTCGTGCTTCGGGCGCTGCCTAGTCAACGTGGTCAACGACCAACATGCATCTGGCGGATCAGACGTGGAGAGGCCGATAGCTGGGTCCACGGCCGCACGAAGGAAATGCCTCCTTATTCCGCAAAATAATGATTCCTCCAAATGACATCAGGACCCAACCGAAGGGCCTCTGATTTTGCGAAAAACGCTATCACCACCGACACTACGGACCCATCAGCTATATCTTCGCACGCAAGGAAGTGCCTTCTTATTACGCACAAAAAATGAATACCCCGTTAGCTGGGACCCAAAGATAGTCGCAGATCGACTTAGGGCCTACTAAGTTGACGGGACAGAGGGCTTTGTCAACTTAGTCAATATGCACGATTCTAGCTCCAAAGGACGTGACGATGTCCATCCAACGTCAGAGTGCTTCTTCAACCTCCGGTCTTCTTGCTCCACCACCCAAACCAGCGCCGGTCGTGCTCGTGTTTCCTGCCTCCGGGTCGGGCTGCGGCGCGGCAAGGCCTCACCGCCTTTACTACTCCCACCGCCGCCAGGTCATCCTCTACTCACCCACACCCCATGTTATTCTCATGCGACGGCAGCTCACACCACAAACAACCAGCGAACCTCAGACGCTTTCACGCTGGGAATCCACCGCCGCTTTCCCCCGGCCCGCCGTCCCCTTCCTAGGCTCGCCGTGCCCACCGCCTGGTGCTCTCGGCGCCGCGTGGTCAACGTGGTCAAGAACGGCTTCCATCAGACGCGGATCTGACGTGGAGAGGCCGATACCGGGTCCACGGCCGCAGCAAGGAAGTGCCTCTTATTACGCAAAATAATTATTCCTCCACCGATAGTAGGGACACACCGGACGGGCCACCATATTTCGCGAAAAAATGTTTCTCGATCGCTGGGACCCACCAGCTAGACCTTCGCACGCAAGGAAGTGCGCCCGCAAAAAACGATTCGCCTCGACCGTTGGGACCCACCAGCTACATCTTCGCACGCAAGGAAGTGCGTCCCGCAAAAAAACAAACCGATTCGCCCCCCTCACTGCTGGGACCCACCAGCTACATCTTCGCAAGCAAGGAAGTGCCTGACAGTCGGGACCCACCTGGTCGAAGCGTACGTAGCGTTGTCATTCTGGTCGCGAATGTGTACGTATATATATATATACTTGTGGATGTAGAGGCGCACGTGTCGTAGTAGAGGCACGCACGTAGCATTTACACGTACGTAAAGAGGCGAGGGTGCAAGAAAGAAAATACGGCCACGTACGTACATATGGGCAGGGTCTCGAACGCCTACTCGCGCATACGTACATGGCTGGGTCGAAACAGAGAAACAACATCGTCATCGTGTTCATGGGGAGGCAACGGAATGCGTCGTGTTCATCGGGAGGCAACGGAAAGTGTGGGAGCCAACCGGCTGGGTCGGAACGGAATGTGTGGTCCTGTTCATCGGGAGGGCTTGGACGGAACAGGCGATGCAAACGAGGCCTGACGTACCGCACAACGGAGGAAACGGCCTTGTGTTCGACCGGCCACATTCCAAACGGGATCCTGTTCATCGGGAGGGGTGTGGCGTACCGCAAAATGGCGGAAACGGACCTCCTATGGTCGAAACGGGGGTCCTGTTGATCGGGAGGTGTGGCGATCGCAAAACGGATTTAAACGGACTTGTGTTGGAGCGCCACGGTCGAAAGGGGGGTCCTGTTCATCGGGACGCAGTGGCGTGCATCGCAAAGAGGGACTCCACGCGATATCGTTCATCTCCACCGTCGACCTCCTCCAGCCTCCACGGGCTACCGCCGACCTCCTCCAGCCTCCACGGGCTCGCTCATCCAGCCTCCACCGCTTACTCCACCGCCATCGCTCAACCACCCCTCCACGGCCACCCCTCCACCGCTCACTGCTCATCCAGCCCTCCACACCACGGAGTCCTGTTCAACCACCCTCCACGGCCACCCTCCACCGCTCATCGCTCATCCAGCCCTCACACCACGGGTCATGTTCATCTAGAGGCAACGCCACCGCCATCGCTCATCCAACCCCCCGCAACGCCACCGCTCATCCAATCGATCGGCTTCGCTAGCAGCAGAGCGGCGAATCGCCCATCGTGTTCGTTAATGTACCATCGATCGATCGCCGGGTTCAGAACGCCGAGCTCTGCAGCGTAATCGCCGGGTTCAGCTAGAGCCCAACGCCTCGCCGGGTTTAGTTAGAGCTAACGCCGCACACACGCTGCAGTACGGTACGAGAGATACGCGATCGCCGCCCCCGACCTCCCACCGTAACCGCAACTCCCCAAATTTTCTCCCTCGCTTCTACCATGGTTTTTTCTGTCATGGACGGCCCAAAGAATGTCATGCAGCTGCGCTCCGCCCGCCTGTGACGAAAAGCCCATTTTCTGTCAAGTGATTTTTTGTCATAGAAGTAGGAGCCCACCACATCTATGAGGATACCGGTTTTGTCACAATTATCATCATAGAAGTGTCATATGTATGATGAAAAAAATTGCTCGCCCAAAATGTCACGGATGTGTCTTTTTTTGTAGTGTATGCAGTTCGGTTAGCTGTTTCAGCTGATCACTAAAGGGCAATGGATGCTCGCGCAAGGTATCGCGACTGCAATTCTCCGTCGAGCTCCCCTCTTCGCTCGTAAGAACTCCGCAGATCAAGAATACCTGTAGATCCGTAGCGCCTTGGAGAACTCCAAACGCATGTCAAGAAGATGTACCTTCTCCTTACAAATTTGCTCTGCATTGTAAAGGCCTTACCCGCCGCAATCTTCTTAGCCTCTTGGATCTCCCGACGGGTGCCTTGGGCTTCAACCCGGGCTTCCTTCATGCTTTGAAGGGCCTTAGCAAGTTCGGAATCTTGATCCGAATTCTTGCGCCAAGGATTCACATTTTCTTATGGTATCCTTGAGCTCTTGTTGACTTCCTCCACCCTTGATTCATGTTTTAGGCGGCAGCTCTGCTCCTCCTCAGCCTCCTTCTTGGCCTCAGCCTACAGCATTTCTTGAGGATCTCGACCTCAGACGCTGCCTATGAGCATAATCGAAAACTCATTCAGATAACAAATCGGAACTGATATCATTTCAGATGTGTTTCGGTATCACATACCTTGCCTTTCCTCTAATTTACACTTCAGTTCGACACTTCGTGGCATGGGAAGCCGCCAACATCACGCATCGTTTGTTCAAATAGACATGTATGTTAATCTCCCACGAGAACTATTCGATCCTCTGCTCGACCTTTCTTTCCGAACACGAAGCAGAGTCTCCGGACTCGTGGGCTACTATCTATACACATGCATTCCTTTTATATAGCTAAAAAGTATTACATCACATACCTCAAAGCCTCTCGTATACTAGTATAGGCTTTTGTTCAATCCGCTTAGCGGACCGAACTTTTCAACCACCGCATCCATAAGGGTACAATGTTCCTCCACAATGGAGGCGCTTGAAGTGCTTCCATCAGAGCGTCCGGCCTCCGGATTGACAGAGGTCGCCGGTGAGTTGACGCCCTCTTCTTCAAGGAGGTTGCTCACCGATTCCGGAGCCGTGTGGGCCTTCTGAATGACATTTGGTTGGGGCCACTGGACATGGCCCCTGGCCGCCGCCTCCATGGGGTCAGTTCACCCATGTTCTCAGAGCAGGGGTATTACCTCCGCACAGCCTTGACGGCTTCCCCGCACTCTCCCCGACCCGGAAGGGTCCTTCGACAACACTCGGTGTTTTCCAGAGCAAAAGGGGGGAGGCCATGGAGGTGACTCGCTTCTCCATCATGTTCGGACTCAGTGAATTCTCGTAAGATGAGGATCCTGGGGAGGTTACGAGCTTTGACAGTAGCACGCAATTCAATGTGTTAAACCACAAGGCTAAAAGTCGGATATATGTACAAAGACTCTACGAATACTTACAATCTGGCCAGGGCCTTCGGCCTGGGGCGCCACTTGGGGATGTCGTCGGGCGTCTCGATTCAGAATCATCCGTAAGGGAGATTCTCCCTTTCTTGGACGCCACTGCCTCTAGATCCATGGAAGCCTCCCTTTTCTTGTTTCCCCTTAAGGGGAGAATTGCTCTTCCTCCTCCTCTTCATCATCGCCATGGGAGGAGAGAGTTTTGATCTTCTGACACCACGCCCAAAGCGCTTTTACGATGGAGGCCACCTTGGCCTCCTTGCCCTTCTTCTTGGCCTTCTTTTTCCGGCGTCCGACACAAGGCCGGAACCCAGATCCTCAAGTAGCAGAGGAATGGTTGGGTTGGCAGCGGAGCCGACGGTGGATCCGGCCCGCTTTCTTCATCCAACCCTGTGAGGAGAACAGAAAGCTCAACATACTCCTCGGGTCTACAAATTAAGACTATCAGAAAACTTATGGGAGTGGCCGGATGAGTGCGGTCGAGCCCGAGGTCTTCGGTCGTCTTCGCCATGACCTCCGTATTCTTGAAAAGCAGCTTCCATATGTCTTTGTGTGTTGTGCCAAAGAACCGTCGCAGTGGTCCGAGGACCAGCCGGATTGAACTCCCACAGACATCGAGTCCGACGCTAAGGTGGGAGAATCCGCTAAAAGCATCACTTGGATCATGCGCCGAAAGATCGGTGTTCCTGCCTATCACACTCTTGACACGCTCAGTAGCTCATCACCTGCTGGACGACTCCTAATCCGTGCCCTTGTTGAGCCAGGATGAGTCGTGTTTGAGGTTGCCGGGTGTCAAATCGGTGATTCCGATGGGGGTTCTCAATCGCGCTTCAAGGTCGGCGTATGAGAGCCATTTCCAGGTTCGGCCCTCTCTATGGAGGTATTTCCGCTGATTGACCTTGATGAACATGAGTTGAGTACTACTGAGATCGCACGACAAAACCCTGAAGTCCAGCTTCTAGGTTTAGCTTTACGCATCCTCGTGGAGATCTACTCTTGTACCACTCATATCATCAATATTAATCAAGGCAGAAGTAAGGTTTTACCTCCATTGAGAGGGCCCCAACTGGGTAAACATTGTGTCCCTTGCTTCTCGTTACCATCAGCCTAAGACGCACAAATCGAGACCCCCTACCGAGATCCGCCGTTTTGACATTCCACATTGGTGCTTTCACCAAGAGTTCCTCTATGTCATCGCTGCAAGGCTTGATGGCTCCTTCAATCGTCAACAACACGGTCCAAGTGGTGAGACTTTTCTCCTGAGATAGATCTTCGTGTTCGGGCGGTTTCATACAAGGGCCAATTCGCTTGGTCAATCGGAGCAGTATCGACCAACTGGCCTCGCCACCAGGTCAGTTCGAAACGGAACTACACGGCCGATATCCGCGGAGACTCGAACCGGGCGGAATCGGAGCCTGTGCCAGAGCGCCGGGACAGTCACGATGAGCATGGCTTAGGACCATTGTCGAACAATGTTCGAAATTACCCTCGCAGTAGCTCCCGGACCTAACCGGCCGGCAGATCAAGTGGCTCAAGGACGGGTGAGTAGAATTCGCTTCGCTGGGCTTAGACACTCATCAGCAGGTAGAGCTGAACCCAAGGCTCACCTCTAAGGAAGCTCTGCAACACCGAACCCGGACTCGTATCCGTTGCAGAGTTCCCAGTCCGGCTCCCTCGAGCCCGGGCCGAGCCTCGGTTGGGCTCCGGTAATGGAGTTTACTGTCAAGGATATCTTTCCAGACTCTCGCCCTTTGGCAACATGTGAACTCGTCATAAAATCTCTCTCTTTGACAGGAGACTCTTACGAATCTATGCCGGATCGAAAGGGAGCAAAGCGATTTAAGGAATTGCTCGCCCACCCACCACCCACTTCATTGCCCGCTACGGCCGATGAATTAACCGACGTGGTTGACTTCGACCAAGACATCGACGGTATGGACGATGATGCGGAGAGAAGAACAGGAACCACCGCCATCAGCTGGGATGACAGCCAATTTCCATCACGACGATATATACATGGTGGATACGCCTAAGGAGGCCGACACGCTAATCCGAAGATAAAATGTAGCGCCCTCGCGCGCTATATCTCCCACGTGTCGTAAGCACGACTTAGAGGCATAACCGCATTGAAAGCAATGTCGCAAGTGAGGTAATCTTCACACAATCCATGTAATACATAAGGGAAATAGATACATAGTTGGCTTACAATGCGCCACTTCACACAATACATAAATAAACATCCATCATTCAGATTACACTCAAGGTCCGACTCACGGAACCAAAATAAAAGAAGATACCCTCAAAGCTGCACTGCATCCCCGATCGTCCCAACCGGGCTCCACTACCGATCATTAGGAAAGACACATAGTAACGACCACGCCTCGCCGAACTCCCACTTGAGCTTGGCTATGCCACCCTGACCGCATCGCTGGCACCTGCAACTGTTTTGTAGAATCTGTGAGTCACGGGACTCAGCAATCTCACACCATGAGATCAAGACTATTTAAGCTTATAGGAAGGACAGAGTTGTGAGGTGGAGCTGCAAGCAAGCTTAATAGCATATATGGTGGCTACATTCGCAAAAGAGAGCGAGAAGAGGAGCAAAGGCACGGTCGTGAAGCTAGTAGCGATCAAGAAGTGATCCTGAACTACTTACGCCGGACATAACTCCAACACGTGTTCACTTCCCTGACTCACGAGAAGAGACCATCATGGTTACACACGCTGTTGATGTGTATTTTAATTAAGATCAACTTCGGGTTTTCTACAACCGGACATTAACAAATTCCCATCTGCCTCATAAATCATGGGCACGGCTTTCAAAGATAATACCCTCGCAGGGTGTCCCAACTTAGCCCATTATAAGCTCTCACGGTCAACGAAGGATATTCCTTCTACCGGGAAGACCCGATCAATCTCGGAATCCTGCACTACAAGACATTTCGACAAAGTAATAAAACAAGACCAGCAAGACCACCCGACTGACGGCCGGATAAATCCCGATAGGAGCTGCACATATCTCGCTCTCGTGGCACACCGGATAAGCTAAGCGTCAGGAACTCCCCTGTAATCCAAGCTGCCAAGGAATGGTCTCAAGACGGTGCTAGTTTGGACCAACGTCAAGGAGCACTGCCCGGGGTTTAAAATAAGATGACCCTCGCTCGCGAAACCCGGGGAAAAAGGCTTAGGTGGCAAATGGTAAAACCAATGTTGGGCCTTATTGGAGGAGTCTTATTCAAAGCGAACTGTCAAGGGGTCCCATAAATCACCCAACCGTAAGGAACGCGAAATCAAGGAACATAACACCGTATGACGGAAACTAGGGCGGCAAGAGGAACAAACCACTGCATAAGGCCGAGCCTTCCACCCTTTACCAAGTATATAGATGCATTAATTATAGCAGATATATTGTGATAGCCCCAATAAGTAAACATGTTCCAATAAGGAACAACATCTCCATGTTCCAACAAGGAACAAACTTCATCTTCACCGCAACTAGCAACGCTATAAGAGGGCTGAGCAAAGCGGTAACATAGCCAATCAACGGTTGCTAGGAAAGGATGGTTAGGGCTGACATGGCAATATGGGTGGCATGATAAGCAAGTGATAGGCATCGAGCATAGGCATAGCAAAAGAGCGCAGCATCTAGCATAGCAAAGATAGAAGTGATTTCGAGGGTATGGTCATCTTGCTCGCAATGTTCTCGAGTTGTCGAAAGCTTGATCCTCGTAAGCTCTCAACAGGTTCCTCGCTCACGTGCTCGCCTCCGCTCTACCCAAAGCAAGAACACAAGCAAAGGAACCAATAAATCATGGTGCAATGCACAAGCAACATGATGCAAAACATGACATGATATGTGACATGTGATATGCAATGCGATGCGTATCTCCGAAGGAAAATGATGAACCAGGCATCAACTTGGCAAACCAAGTATGCCGCTGAAAGATGAGATGATTTCGCTGAAATCGATATAAAGATCACCGAATCGGATGCACGGTTTGCAAATGACAAGCAAAACAAGAATGGCACAAATCTGCCATTACACGATGATGATGCCACTTTGCAAGCAACAAGAAATTAAGCTATCGCACCCAAACGTACCAACAAAGTATATGGTAGTGATCTACCAAGATGCTTGACAAAAGATGAACACTGAGCTACGCCGCTAAATCACAACATAACAGGTCCAAACAAGCATGGCAAAAGTGCATAATATATCAGCTTCACAGACTTGGTGAAATTCATCGAACATGGCAAAATCAGCATCGTGAAGCAATGTTCGAGTAAGCAAACAACATGCTACAGGAACTTACTAATAGAAAAACAAGGCATGGCATGAATCTACTCAAAGCATAAAAAAGTCCCTTATCAACCATAAGCCAAAAAGGATCAGAAAATATAATAACACCCATGTCAATATAGCAAGTTTCATATATCAGATTCAAGAACATGGCATGTCAAAACAGATAACAAGTAGGTATGTTTAAGAGCTCAAAGCACTCACTACAGAGCATTACATGACAAACTAAGCATACATACATCAAGAAGACATGGCATAGAAGACATACATGGCAAGAACAACATCATAGCATACACGGATCAACTACAACAACCTTGGCAAAATTGAATAACATGTAAACAATCTGCTTGGAAACATTTTTTATAGCAAAAGTAGAGCTCGATTGAATCAAGCTATGGCACTCCATAATTGCAAAACAAAGGCATGGATGGATAGAGTATAACCATATGTTCAAAACATCCTTACTGAAGTATCTCAAAATATGCATGGATCTCTCGGTAGCATCAAGTTAACATGGCATCAAAATATCAACTAGTAAGGCTCAAAAACAGCAACATGGGGAAGCCTACTTTGCATGCTTGTGCTAGTCACCACATAGATCACAAAAATACATGGCATATACCCTGGAAAGATGGCATGACATATTACAAAACACATGTAGGACTCAAATTCATAGGGTGTACACATCAATCATAGCGAAAATAATAAAAGTGCATGTTCTATTAAGAAATGTAAACTAACATCACATAGCCCTCTTCCAACAGCATTTCGGGCATCAAGATGAGCTCAAATGAAAATGATGTAATGAGATGAAATGATCTACTCTTCGATTCAACATTTTGACATATTACACGCATTTAAACGGAGCCTACGGGTGCAAAGTTATGGTACGGATGAGTATAACATAAAATATCACAGTAAATAAAGACTTAGAGTGGATTTCGGATGGGGGGGGGAAGCCAACCCGAGCGGATCTGCGTCCGAGGCTCACCAAGCCGGGCCGGGTGCTCGCCGAGACGAGAGGGCGGGGCGGCGCCGCGAGGGCGGGCGCTGCTGGATACGCGCGGCGGAGCGGTGCGGCCGGCGATGGGCGC
>JAHIAM010006383.1:0-25757 GCA_021605205.1 Aegilops longissima | reverse complement strand
AGGACTACACAGTTCCTAAGAGAGGTCGCATCTTTCGTGTTTGCTTACGTTATACATCGGTTATTATTACCGCTACTTTATCGCTCAATCTTGAGTTTTGAATTGCCCATGGGTCTCATATTGAGCCAACAACGAATAGTATCCGTCTACTATCCGTTCATCCGGGTCTTCTATGTGGTTCATGTTGGGTGGGCAACAAACAATAGATGATCCATTGTCTATCTTTTAAACTGAAGCTATAATCTACCGCTATCATTAGTTTTGGATCCATCCACTGCTTGCTACCATCAGTCTTGATTTTTGCATGCACCCTTAGGCCTTACAAAATCTAACTATTTTTTTATTATGCATGTCAGATATTGTACACAATCGTACTGAACATGTAGAGAAAAAGAGAAGACAGTTGTGTGCAAATATAATGTCATCCAGACGCTGCTCCATGGTGGGCGAAGTGGCCCCCCCTCTCCTGCATTTCCAGATTGTATTCCACAGGAAGATAACTGTTCAGATGGAGATTCAGAAGGAGCCGACCACGCCTGTTTACCACCTGAGGTGTTTGCTCTAACCTGGCATGCTGATGTTGGTCATATCATGCATATGGCGCCTTGTATTGCTTAAATTATACATCTTATATGTCATCACCTTAGTTTAGATTTGCTTTGTGTGAATGCCACCTGTTTGGTTTCTATATCATACTCCCACCATTCCTAAATATTTGTCTTTTTAGAGATTTCAACAAGTGACTATATACGGAACAAAATGAGTGAATCTACACTCTAAAATATGTCTATATACATCCGTATGTGGTAGTCCATTTGAAATCTCTAAAAAGACAAATATTTATGAACGGAGGGAGTATATGGGAATTATGCAATGCCATCTTCTTTAGCTAGGCATCATATACGTGAATCATGCAATGCCATCCTGTTTAGCCAGTCATCGTATATGTGAATTGTATTGTGCCATATTTTTTCCATATGTATTCCATTTGTCAACAATGTTTATACATTCATCTACTCTTCCCATGCATCATCCATTTGAGTCGGTCATGGGAAAATCTGGAGTGAAAACAAGGTCTTCTCGAGCGATCGGTGCTACACGTCGATGCAGATTTATTGTTGGTTCTGATAGCTCCTCGGAGGAGGATTCAGAGAGATGACCAATCGTATCCCCGAGGTGCATGCTCTAACTTGGCTGGGTTATATTGCTCATATCATGCATATGGTGTCTTGCATTGCCATGCCATCTTCTTAGATTAGACATGCTTTGTGTGAATGCCTCATGTTTGCTTTCTATATCGATATGTGAATTATGCAATGCCATGTTTTTCAGCCGCTTATCATATATGTGAATTATGCACCGCCATGGAGCCAGCTTCATATATGTGAATTATCTCATGCCATCTTTTTTTTCATTACGTATTCCATTTGTCGACAATCATGTATATTGAACTACTCTTCATGTGTATCAGCCATTTGAGCCGGTTATGGAAAAATCTAGAGTGAAAACAAGGTCTTCAGAGCGAGCAATGGTACTGTTGAAGCATATGTCTCGATGGTTCAGTGGAGCTCCTCGGAGGAGGATTCCAGATGATGACCAGTCCTATATCCCACCTAAGGTGTATGCTCTAAGTTGCAATGTTTATATTTCTCATATGATGCATATGGTGTCTTGCATTGCTTAGTTTAGACATCATATGCACAATATTGAATTCTATCTGCTTAGTTTAGAGATCATACATGCGAGTGCCAGATGCTTAGTTTATGAATCAATTATGTCAATTATATCATGCCATCCTGTATACTTAGACAACATGTATGTGAATTATTTCATCCCAACCTATTTTAGAAAGACATCATATAGTTTTGTCATGTCATCCTGTTTAGGTACTCATCATATGTTGAATTATGCCATTATATCATGTAAAGTTATCCATCATATATCTGAAACTGTGTCATGCTATCCTGTTTAGTTAGGCATCATATATGTGAAATTGTGTCATGTTTGTCATGTTTGGTTAGACAACATATATGTGAATTACCACATCATCTATCATACAATGTCTCATGACGCTCAATTTCTTTTCTTGTTTATCAGCCATTTGAAATGGAGGTGGTGATGGCGAGATCTAAGGAGCAAAACCGTTCTTCACAAAAGACAATGCTACCCGTCGATGCAGATAAAACCATGGTTGTACCGGCCCACAAACTAGCCCCACCACACATAATCGAGACTCTTCCAGATTGCACACTTACACCGTTGGGCGAGAGAACCAGCTACAACCCATCTAACCGCAACCCCAGTGGATAGTAACCCACTTATAGTTGACAAAGCACCATGTCCACCACAGTACCCCCACACGAGTAGTTTGTAAAGCTACTGCGGTGCCCAAAGCACAAACATCACCACAGCTAACCCAAACTCCATGTTTAAAGCGGAAGAGAAACTGTTCTCGTGTCGATTCGTAGCTATGGTCCATACTCCTTTGTCGTTGCATCATTGTATTTACTCATACCAACTACTTTCAATTTGAAGGATCCAATTGAAACTCCAATGGCGCAACAGTATGTTTTAAACCTATTTCTTTAAGCTGGATTGCTGTTCTAACTTCTTGCTCTATGTTGATTTCAGTTTAAGTTGTATACACGTTATGTTCTCATGTGATGCACATTACAAGTGCTGCCAATGATGTGTAGTTTCTCACACTTATATTACATCTATGCTATTGTGTCTTAAAAATATATTAGTTGAACTGTGTCTCTATCTTGATTAAGTAACACTATCTAGAATGATATGGACAATACAGTGACCATAGTACATAGATATATGTTTGTTTCATGTTGTTATCCTGTCCACCTTACTACTGAACCGGTTTAACAAAATGAGTTTGGTATACTACAAGCTAAACCTGTGATGTGTCTACTTGTTTCTCTTGTAGTATGCAAACAGAATATTGGAGAAGAGCACCCCACTATGCAATGGTAGAGAAAGTAATGCAGATAAGGTTCAAGATAGTGAGACAACCCTGTTGGTCTCCAAGAAAGGTGATAAAACGATCTTGTAGACAAAGTGAGAAAACCCCACATCCTGCGTTGATGTAGTGTTCGAGTTACTAGCCAAGCATCACCGCACATGCTCTTCGAACTCGCTGCCTGAATCACTTCGGCTTCTTCAGTCTCAGCTACAAGATGAATGGCATCAGTCAGCTGTGCTGCGGCAAGAAGCTGAAGGACTGAGGAAGTCCCTGCAGAATTCAGATGCGTACTTTCTTGTGCAACATCAAGCGTTGGAGGATTTAAGCACCAAACAAGAGAAAGTTAATAAGCTTACTAAGCATCTTGCCAGCATTATGGGTACCCAGGATATTGTTTGTTGAACTCTTCTGAAGTGGTTTCAGTTGTGGACTTGTTTTGCTGCGGCGTTTATATGCTGCTGTGTTCCCTATATCTGCACTGGTGGTGAACTTTGATGCCGAGTGGATGTAATATGTGTAATAGCCGTGATAGCCTAGCATAAGTTGCTTGCTTATTTATTTCCTTGTTGTCTTTTTTATTTGTTTGCTTGTAGTTAGTGCAGTTCTTTTTCCGCAGTTTGCTAGTGGCTGCAATGACCTGTTTTCTAAAACTAGGCCACAATAACCATGGGCTAATATTTACTGTTGTGACACTGGGCCTCCTACGGGCCGTAGAAACAGTGGGCCTTCTACGGGCCGTAGAAACAGTAGGCCTTCTACGGGCCGTACAAACATTGGGCCTTCTACGGGCAGTAGAAACAATGGGCCTTCTACGGGCCGTATCATCAATGGGCCTTATACGGGTCAGATGATCGACACAAACATGGGCCAATAACGAGCCACATTATGGCTGTAAGCGGGCTAGAGTTGGAATCGTCCGTTCATGGGCCGACCATAACGGGCCATCGTTAATAGGCCGTGTTGATGACGCTATGAAAACGCCCAACGATATAACGGACCACAAGCGGGCGATCAGTAACCACGGGCTGAATTTGGCCCACAAGCGTAAAATGACGATGTGGGCCGTATGTAAACGAATGCCGAAATGAGCCCAAGAATAAATGGGTTACGAGAAGGCGAAAGATAACATGGGCTGGAAGCGCCCAACCAATAACGGGCCCTTAATGGGTATAAAGTGATACACTTGTTCATTACGGGCCGTTTCACCACGGCCGTTAATGGGTGTAAAGTGATACACTTTGTCATTGCGGCCGCCACCACGGGCCATTAATAGGCCAAGAGTTACATAGGGCCTCATATGGGCCGAAAGACGTCATGGGCCATACATGGGAAAGAAGTGAAAACGGGCTGGAATCATATTGGATGGCCCAGATGACGCTACTGGGCCTAATTCGGATAGGGCGTAACGGGCCTTGGGTTAGCAGGCTGTAAATGGGCTATATGCGAACAGGCCATTAACAGGCTTTCCATGGGCCGGCCCGCCACCTTTGGCCAAGTCAAACGGGCCAGCCTTTTCACAGGAATGGGCCTCTGTTGGGCGTGCCACGGTCGACGTATCATAGGCGTATACATCCAATGAGTGGATGACATCTATCCCAACGATGAGCCGACATCGTGTTTCCTCCAGCCAATGATGATTTTACACGTGGAAAATCCCCATTGGTCGGGCTGTTAACGGGTTATCCGATCCAAAACCCGACCGATAGCTTAACGGCGTTAAGCTTACGGTGGATGCCACGTGTCGGTCACCCTTGACGAAAGCACTTCTGTGACTCGCGATTTATCGTCATGGAAGTGGAAACTTCCGTGATGATAATTTTGGTAATGTCATGGAACACTTCTACGACAGCACATGTATGACTATCTTGATTCTGTCATAAAATCGTCATGGATGTACATGCATGACAAAAAACGCGACCTACTGTGACAAACACGTATCATCACGGAAGTGTATTTTTTTGTAGTGCCTTAATATCCCTTAGTTTCCATTAGGACCCCGCTGCCACGGGAGGGTAGGACAAAAGATGTCATGCAAGTTCTTTTCCTTAAGCACGTATGACTATATTCAGAATACATGCCTACATTACATTGATGAATTGGAGCTAGTTACATGTCACCCTATATTATGATCTGTTACATGATGAACCGCGATCGCATAATTATCCATCACCGGTCCAATGCTTACGAGCTTTCCATATACTGGTTTACGCTTATTTTACTTTCCGTTGCTACTGTTACAATAACTACAAAATACCAAAAATATTACTTTTGCTTCCTTTACTTTTGTTACCGTTACCACCACTATCATATTACTTTGCTACTAAATACCTTGCTGCAGATATTAAGTTTCGTGTGTGGTTGAATTGACAACTCAGCTGCTAATACTTGAGAATATTCTTTGGCTCCCTTGTGTCAAATCAATAAATTTGGGTTGAATACTCTACCCTCGAAAACTGTTGCGATCCCCTATACTTGTGGGTTATGAAGACCTTTTTCTGGTGCTGTTGCCGGGGAGCATAGCTTTATTCTTTAAGTCACTTGGGATTTATATCTGCTGGACACTATGAAGAACTTGAAAGACGAGAAAACAAAAATTTATCCCTCAACTACGAGGGGAGGTAAGGATCTGCCATCTAGCTCTGCACTCGATTCACCTTCTGTTATGAGTAAGCTAGCGACACCTAAACCTGCTTACATTGTTGTTCACAGATATGTCGCATGTTATTGATGATGCCACTTCTGCTATGCATGATACTTATGAGGAAACTACTTCTATGCTTGATACTACTGTGCCCCTTAGTGAATATCTTGATGAACAAATTGCTAGGGCTAGAGAGAAAGAAATTATTCAATCTGATAATATTTATGAAAATGATGATGAGGATAGGCCTGTTATTCCTGAAGGTTATATTTTTGATAAATAGGCTTCTGCTGCTGTTTTAGCTTGCAACGATAACGACGAGCTTAGAAGGTTAATAGCTAAATGGAACAAAGAATCACTTAGAGATAAAATGAGGCCTGACCCTGTTTTTGCTACTTCGCCTATTTGTGTTCCCGAAAAGGATTATGAATTCTCAGTTGATCCTGATATAATTACTTTGGTTGAATCTGATCCTTTCCATGGCTATGAATCTGAAACTGTTGTCGCACATATTACTAAATTGAATGATATAGCCACCCTGTTCACTAATGATGAGAGATCTCGCTACTTTTATATCCTTAAAATATTTCCGTTCTCATTAAAGGGTGATGCTAAGATATGGTTTAATCCTCTTGATCCTGGTTGTGTGCGTAGTCCCCAGGATATGATTTATTACTTCTCTGCTAAATATTTCCCTGCTCATAAGAAACAAGCTGCATTAAAGGAAATATACAACTTTGTGCAAATTAAAGAAGAGAGTCTCCCACAAGCTTGGGGGAGGCTTCTCAAGTTACTTAATGCTTTGCCTGATCATCCTCTTAAGAAAAATGAAATACTTGATATCTTTTATAATGGACTAACCGATGCTTCCAGAGATTACCTGGATAGTTGTGCTGGTTCTCTTTTCAGGGAGAGAACACCGGATGAAGCTGAAATTTTATTGAATAATATATGTTGACAAATGAAAATAATTGGGCACCTCCTGAGCCAGCTCCTGCTCAAATTAATGAGCCTAATCCTAAACCAACTCCGAAGAAGAGAGGTGTTCTATTTCTCAGTCCCAAAGATATGCAAGAGACAAAGAAATCTATGAAAGAAAAAGGTATTAAAGTTGAAGATGTTAAGAATTTACCTCCTATTGAAGAAATACATTGTCTTAATTTACCTCCTGTTGAAGAAACATATGATCTTAATCCTTTATTTATTGAAGAACCTCCAAACCTCGATAACCCGACACAGGTAGTAAAGATAAATTCTCTCTATAGATATGATAAAGCTGAAATCCCTCCTACTAAAATTGCTAGTCAGTGCTTCGATGAGTTTGATAACTTTATGTTTAAGCAAGAAGACTTCAATGCTTATTTTGGTAGACAATTAAAACAAAATGCTTATATGATTAAATACTTGGGTGATTATATGGCTAATATTAAAGGTGAACTTAAACTTGTTAGCAAACATGCTTCCATGGTCACCACTCAAGTAGAACAAGTACTTAAAGCTCAAAAAGAATTGCCCGATGAAATGAATAGTAAGAAAAATGATCATGCTATTAGAGTGGCTACTAGAACTGGTAGAATGACTCAGGAACCGTTGTATCCTGAAGGCCACCCTAAGAGAATCGAGCAAGATTCTCAGAGAAATATTATTGATGCACCTAGTTCTTCTAAAAGGAAGAAAAAGAAAAATGATAGGACTTTGCAAACTTCTAGTGAACCTATTGCTGAAACACCTGATAATCCAAATGATATCTCTATGTCTGATGCTGAAACACAATCTGGTAATGAACATGAACCTAGTGAAAATGTTAATGATGATGTTCATGATGATGCTCAACCTAGTAATGATAATGATGTAGAAGTTGAACCTGCTGTTGATCTTGATAACCCACAATCAAAGAATCAATGTTATGATAAAAAAGACTTTGCTGCTAGGAAACATGGTAAAGAAAGAGAACCATGGGTTCAGAAACCCATGCCTTTTCCTCCCAAACAATCCAAGAAAAAGGATGATGAAGATTTTGAGCGCTTTGCTAAAATGATTAGACCTATCTTTTTGCGTATGTGATTGACTGATATGCTCAAAACTAATCCTTATGCTAAGTATATGAAGGATATCATTACAAATAAAAGAAAGATACCGGAAGCTGAAATTTCCACCATGCTTGATAGTTATACTTTTAAAGGTGGAATACCAAAGAAACTTGGAGATCCAGGAGTACCCACTATACCATGCTCCATTAAAAGAAACTATGTTAAAACTGCTTTATGTGATCTTGGAGCCGGTGTTAGTGTTATGCCTCTCTCTTTATATCGTAGACTTGATTTGAATAAGTTGACACCTACTGAAATATCTTTGCAAATGGCCGATAAATCAACTGCTATACCTATCGGTATTTGTGAGGATGTGCATGTTGTGGTTGCAAATGTTACTATTTTAACGGACTTTGTTATTCTTGATATTCCCGAGGATGATAGTATGTCTATTATTCTTGGAAGACATTTTCTTAATACTGCAGGGGCTGTTATTGATTGCACCAAAGGCAATGTCACTTTTCATGTCAATGGTAATGAGCATACCGTACACTTTCCGAGGAAACAACCTCAAGTTCATAGTATCAACTCTATTGGAAAAATTCCATCGATTATATTTGGAGGTTTTGAATTTCCTCTTCCTACTGTCAAGAAGAAATATGATATTCTTATTATTGGGGATGTGCATATCCCCGTTGAGGTAACATAGTGTTATTTGAAATATCTCTGGTTCCATGTTAATCGGAATGAGTTTGTTAGCAAGACCTGATCAACCTTGTTAGTGGATTCCTTTTGATAAGCATGAGATGGATGAAACTAGAAACACAACCTTCTCTACCCACTTTATAATTTCTGTTATTTAGTTGAAATAAAGTAAAAATAGTATTTTTTCTGTCTGTTTCCTGATTTATCCATGCAATATAAAAATACCCCGAAAATAAAAGTCCTCAGAATGCCATGCCAATTTAATATGATTTTTTCAGGAATATTTGAGGATTTATGGTGCAAAAATCACCGCAGTGGGAGCTGCCACCTGGCCACGAGGGTGGAGGGCGCGCCCTACCCCCTGGGCGTGCCCCCCTGCCTCGTGGGCCCACGGTGGCCGTCCTCCACTTATTCCTACAACCATCCTCTTCTTCTTCCTCCCACAAACCCGAATAACCAGCTCAAGCACGAGTTCTAGCTCTCTTTGCTGTGATTTTCGATCTCCTTGCTCAAAGCACCTCTCGCAAAACTGCTTGGGGAGATTGTTCCTTGGTATGTGACTCCTCCATTGGTCCGCAATTAGTTTTTGTTCTAGTGCTTTATTCATTGCAAATTTGTGCTTCATAGGTGACCATGTTCTTGAGCTTGCATGTCAAATTTATATGGTCCCAAGTAGTTCTAATGCTTGATATAGGCTCTAGGCACTTGTAGGAGTAGTTGCTATCAGTTTTATTGAAGTTGGTTCACTTTTGTTTGAAGTTACTAAAAATTTCAGAATATTTTAGAAAATAATGAAGAGACTTTTGAGGGGCTCATCTAGCCGAAGCTCGAAGGAAAAACAAAATGAAGAAGCACAGAGGCCCAAATATAATTTGCCTCGTACCGCGGAGGCCCGGCCGTGTGAATGGCCTTCCGATGACTTCTTGAGAAGAGCCGGAATTTATGAGGATTTCTATTCATTAATTGAAAATGCTGGCCTCACCGACTTCGTCCGCGACCAATGTCATCAGTATCTCTTACTCACCAATACTTTTGTGCAAAACTTCTACTTTTTCCCTAAGGAATCACCTCCTTCATTAGAGTCTCATTTATATGACGTTGTGAAGAAAATGCCATTAGCTGAATTTTGCGAGGTTTGCAACATACCCCCTGAGGTTACCTTAAATGAACCACACCGTAAAGATGTGGAAGCTTTTATTAACACTATCACTGTGGGAGAAACCAGGAAGGTTTCTGATGCAAGAATCACTAGCATACATTTTCCTGTTTTACGCTTCTTTGCAATATTTGCTAGTCGTTGCTTGATTGGTCGCGGGAACTGTGGAAACCTTAGTGTTCCTGATATCATTATTTTGTTCCATGGTTTATACCGCGATAACACTATTGGCATGGGTGGAATTATTGCTAGATGGTTAAGTATGAACCGTACTAAGAGTCCCATCTTTGGAGGCATTTATGCTTCACGCCTCGCTGCACATTTTAACATAGCTATTAGGCTTCATGAGAAAGAAGAAAAATTGTTGCCTAGTGCTTATCTAGACTATAAGAGTATGCTAGCGCATGACTTTACTGTTAAAGACAGGGAAGGAGAGCTCAAATATAAATTATTCTTTCATAAACATCATCCTGAAACTATTACCTTGCCTGCTCCTTCTTTGTTTAATTTTGAAGGACCTTATCTCGTTACGTGGGCTGCCGTTCAAGCTGACCGGAATCCTGCACCAGCCCCGGAACCTGAACCACAAGATGAGCCTCCACGACAATCTGTTTACTCTTGGGATCCAGAGATGGCTGTCAGCCAATGGCAGCCAGAGTCTTCTTCATCACAGTACGATCCCAACTATTTTTCGTCGCAGTACGACCCCAGCTACACCTACGGGTATCAGCCAGGCTATCCCTGGCAATAAACCAACTTAGGCCAAAAGCCTAAGCTTGGGGGAGTACGTATTTCTCACCGACATTACACTTTTGTTCACACACACTCATTGCTAGATGTCGGTGCTCATACTCTTTCACTATAATACCCATGCTAGTTTATTTTCTATTTCCTGCTTTCTTCTTGTGTGTTTGATAAACCTTAAGAAAAAAATAGTAGTAGTTTACTTTTCTGCTGTAGTAGTAATATTTAGAAAGAAAACCCAAAAATATTTCATGTTCTTCTTTTGCTTGTTGGGAGATTTCCCGTGTAAATAGTTTTTATTTCTTTTCTTTTCTTTGGGGGTCAGTAGCAGAAGACCATGATTAAATTGTTGAAATGGCTCTGATATGCATTATTGTTGATTTAACCCAGAGCCTATATTGCTTTGTCTTCTCCTGTCTATTGAATGCTCGTAGATTCCAGCTTAGTCCAATGCACGTGCACTCTTATTATTATTCACTTCGTTCGGTCATGCAAGTGAAAGGCAATTATGATGATATATGATGGATTGACTGAGATGAGAAAAGCTGGTATGAACTCGACCTCTCTTGTTTTTGTAAATATGACGAGTTCATTGTTCTTGATTCAGCTTACACTACTAGGGAAAAGGCTAGCAGCAGCGCGGGTTTTAGATGTATCAGTAGCGCGGGGATAGGCGCTACTAATAAGGCTTCATGACTAACATATAGCGAAGAGCGTGCTCATAGCGCCTTCGCTACACAAGTGTAGCAGCAGCTGCTGTTCATGAAGCTCGCCATCGCTAGTATCTCTAGCGCGCTTTACCTTGACGCGCTACTGCTATAGCGGCGCTGCTGCTAACTTTTGTACACTCGCTACTGCTAATTTAAGTAGGTTTTTTTGTTATTTTTTTTGGCATATTTGTTTTATATTTGAATAGGCTTTATAGAAGAATCTTTAGCACATAGAAATGTCATCATGATACACATACAAATGTCTGTGAGACCACAAATGTAATCATAGCATGTACATACAAATAGTCTCATCATAATCATCATCCAACACAAAGTGATATCTTGTCATCATCTCGAAAATAGCGATACATGCAAGTCTCGAATACTTGCAACTACAACAACGTCATCCATCTAAACAAAGGTATACGCAAGAAGTGCTATCACTATGAGTGAGAGCGGAACTATGCAGTACATGAGGTGGCGGTTACGAGTCCTCTCTCGCACTAGCGTGAACCCATTCACTTGCGCCTGACACTCATGCCACTAGTTGTTCACCCCCGGAACCTTCCCTCTGTACACGACATAGCAATTCCATCTCGCCATCAAGAAACTAGGTACCTGTTAGAGATGCATGTTCATGAAGAGGATGTACAATCATATATATGCAAGAAAATATACTAGAGCAACACCGAAAAAGAAAGGTTTAGCAACTAGATGCAACATATAGTACGCAAATTAATTAACTAGAGGTACGCAGGTCATCATACGCAAACTAACAAAGTAGCGTTACGCAAGTTCAGCACATGGACCGTGGACATCACAAAGTTTCATCGCTACAAGAAGTATACAAGTTCAACCGACACATATCATCATCATCGGCATCATAAATCACTAGAAGTTCCATCCTTCCATATCATCGAGGATCGAACCCTAGCTTCTTGAACGGCGTGAGGTCTAGGCGTTGCATGCCTATGCGAGTTCGGACGTCATTTCGCGATATAGGGCCGTGGTGGAACATCCCTTCTCATCGATTTACTTCTTTCATGATGATCGTCGCAATGTCACTTTGGATGCGAAATAAGTCATCTCTAAGTTTATAATCCGCTTCTCCATGAGATTCTAGCCACTTGTGGATACGATCATCATTTCTGCTGTTAATGCGAAGCTTTGGTGATCCGTGTTGAACTGAATCATGAGATGGACGATGTAGAATCCATCCTTCTTGCTTGGTTTTGGGACATGGATGCAGGAGAAGTTAGTTTTATCGCTGAAACCCATCTTCTTGTTCCTTTGTTTCTTGATCTGCACGTGGCCACCTCTAAAGCTGAAGCCTTGGAGATCATCATCTAGAATATTCATTATGTGGGTGTAGTCTTTTTCTCGTAGTCTCTGGAAGGGTCAAAATACACGTGTGGGAGACTTGCGGGTAAGAACGATAAGGACGGCGCTACCCGTTGCTGCGGGAAAAGACACCTCAAATTATTCCCCATATCGAGAGAAGGAATGATGAAATGTCTGAAAGGGTTGTTGAAACTTACTTACTTTGGATGATAAGGCACGAGGACAATTTCCGGTCCGTTATTCTGTACCATGAAGTTTTGGAGGTACTCCCTAGCAGTTTCACGCTCAAAGTCGCGAGACTCAAGAAAGACTTCGTGCATGTAACGGATCCACCACACAGATTTGCGAGACTTCTTCACTCTTCATGACGGATCTCATATGTAGCGCAAAAAGGCGGATGATAGTAAAATCAAGCCGCCTTGTTAGAAACATCTCAAAGATATGGTCAAACCACAGGAAGAACACCTCCGCGGGATGTGTGTCGACGTAGCACTTCCCTCGTGCACACGAGCGCGTATGTCGGATATCCCGGATCCTTTGAGGCTAGTAGGCTTTTCTCGACGACAGCACATGGTCATGCAGTCTCTGAGATCCCGATAGTGCCTCCAGCGGTTTTGGCGGTAGCATCGGCTCGCCTGTGAGATGGAACATGACCGCACTTTTCACGGGTACACGCTCTTGTAATGCATCGTCTGGCTGCTATGTGCTCGCTTGTCCGGAGGCGCTTACCTTCCCGATGTCTTCCTCTCCTTTTCTTGGGCACACCTTCCGACCCTTCCTTAACTTGCCCCAGTGTTCCCGGGCTAAATCTTGTCACGACCCTCACGCCCGGCTAGTTGAGCCTGTGTTGAGGCGGCATCTTCACGCGTGTCTGTGAGGATTTCATGAAGAGACTTTTGCAATCCACGCATGCGACCCTGCCCGGCATATCATCCATATCCTCATTAGCAAGCTGATAGCCCGATCCGTCATATGGTTGACTCATCATATCTATGTCCCAGTCATACGCGTTTGTATTGAGGTAATCCATAGGGTCGACCTCGTCTCATCATCCATTCTCTCGTTCTCTGGGAGAAATTACATCAGCCAAGACTATTGCACCCCTTCATCATGTCGTCTGCAGCTCTCACCCGGCACTACTGAGAGCTGGTAATTGCGTGGCGGGGTGGTGGTATTCGCACATGCTTGTTGATGTGTGGTAGTTATTGGTGTGCTCTCGGCGGCTCCTGCATTTAATAAGATTCTTCGTCCATAGCAGCACCCAATTCTTGCAGCTTCAATCCGCGGCGGGGTCTCGTCGTCCGCTCCCACATGCTGTACTGGAGGGGGCAAATTCTCGTGCCCCGATTTCACACTGGTCAAGCTAACCCTGAAGTGCAAAGCGGGGATCGGCTGGTTGTGGAATGTGCGTTGAGAGGGGTCCATTATCATCCCCTTTCCCACGTCCACCTTCTGGCCTTTGATCAAGTGGAGTATGGTGCACGGGGTTTCTTTCGTCTGCAAACACATATATCTCTGGCGTAAAACAACCGAAAGGCAACAAAATGGAATATTATATATATATATATATATATATATATATATATATATATATATATATATATATATATATATTGGTGCAACATGTAATTACCGTGGCGGTGTCGAGCTCAGCGAAAGACGAAGGCCCACCTAGCGCTTTGAGGCCGAGGGCGGGCTGCTATGGCGGAGGCGGCTGCGAGAGGAGGCCGGTTGCATGAGCAAGTGATGGTGCGATGGTGTTGTTGTTCATGGAGTTGCTCCCGGCGAACTGGGCATCGGAAATCATGTACCGTCTTGTCTCGATTTTCCTTCGCCCGATTGATGATAATCTGGAACCAAGTTAGTAGCGAAATCATTTCGCAGCGATTACAACTGCATTGACTGCCTCTTGTAGCAACTCATATTTGTCCTCGGCTGCTTTTTTTTTATGTCCTCGGCTTCTTTTTCTCGACCGCAAGCTTCACCATCGCGTCGATGTCCGCTGACTAAACTTCATTTTCAGCTTCTTGGCCTCCGGGCCCTCGTTGTAAACACCTTCCACGTGGCGCCGTCTCGGCGCGTGCACACGACCATATTGTGGCCGCTGATCCAAAGGGAGTCCCTTAAGTTCGTTCAAGGCCCGGTTGAGAGGGTGTCCCACTTGGGCCTCATCGAATAGGGCTTTGGCTGCAAGCTGGTGTTGCTTCTCGATAGTCTAATCAATTTCCTCGTGATCTTGTCCGTGTAAAAAACCTTTTTCTCCCTATCCCACTTGTAGCGGCCCTGATGAAGTCATGCTCCAAGGGGTTGGTGAACTTTGAAGAAGGGTGCAGGAGACCCGCGGCTTCACGTTCGCGTCCTCCTTATCCCATATGGGCCTTTTACCGAGGTAGCCACGGCTTCGGCGATGCTTCCGTGTTCCTTTGCTGAAGGCTCTTGAATTTCGCAGCCTTAGCCTTGGCTACCTCGGTAGCGCAAGTGTCCTTGAACTTTTCGAACTCCTCTTCCGTAAGTGTCGGATTTTCCTTCAGAATCTTGGACAGGGGTTTATCAGCCTCAATAGCTCGTTTCACCCTCGTTTTCCAGGAGGTCAAATCATTGCTGAACTTGCCCATGGCGTGATTGTTAATCTTTTTCATCTTCGGATCATCCCACGGTTGTTCTATGTTATCATCCTGGTTGGGGAACTTGAATCTCTTGTGCAACTTTGTTAGGAGCAACTGCGTCAAATGTTCTTTACTTCTTAAGTCATCGTCGTTGATGCTCGCGCATTCCCGTAGGATGCATCCTACTTGGTTCCCATAGCACTTGCGAGGTTCTTCCGGCTCTAACGGCTCAAACTTGCCGAGTGCCATCTTTGTTATCACAAGTCGTCCAATCCCTAGTTTGTTAGGTTTTCTTATCCTCTGCTTCTTATGCTTCCTCTTTTCGGTAGCGGCATCGGGGCCGGTACCTTCCCCGCCGGTCTCGGTGCCGCCATGGGTGCCGGTACCTTCCCCACCGGTCTCGGTGCCGCCATCGGTGCCGGCGCTGTCGGTGTCGATGTCGGCGTCAGTACCATCATCGAGGCCGACCTGCAAACCTTGCTTAGCAGTCAAATAGTCGAGTACTCTTGTTCACCCTCATAATCCATCTAAATCGCATCTTGGTCAGAAGGCCCAGTTTCTTCGTTGTTTGACATGTTTACTATGATTACGTGTCCTCATTTATTTCTAAAAGTATGAATAAATGATAAATGACATAAAAAGAAATCTATGTGCCAGCACTCGATATGCCAACTATGTAGCACAAAATCATGCCTTTATTCACGGGAAATTTCGGCATGGCCTTTGCTAAAAAATGGACATATCGAGCGCCTGAAATTCACCGGAACGGAAATGAATCAACATTCCGGCGTAACATAGGCCACTCGGATCATTTTCCAAACATGACATGTCCAAAACATGACATATGCACATATCACATGTCCAGTTCAAATTTGCACATATCACATGTCCAGTTCAAATTTTGAAACCTAGCTAAATTCATAAATAAATAGATAACCTAATTAACATACTGCCCTAACTAAAACCTAAGTAAATTAACCGAAGAACCCTAGCAGAGAGAGGGGGGGGTTTACAGAGGGTGCAGGGGCGAGGAGGCAGGCCTGACGGGCGCCGGGAGGGGAGAGGAGGAGGCGAGGCCGACGGGTCGAGGCGCAGCGAGGCGCCTGGTCGGGCGAGCGCAGCGCCGGGTCGAGGCGAGGCAGGTCGAGGCGGCGCTGGGTCGGGTCGGGGCGGGGCCGGGTCGGGGCGGCGCCGGGTCGAGGCTAAGCGCCCGCACCGAGTCGAGGCGAGCGTCGGGGCTGGTCGGTAGGGCAAAGGCGACGGGGAGAGTGCGGATTTGGGGAAAAGGCGAGATGAAGCATGTATGGTGAGAATTTTGGGTTAAGTGGACGTAGCAGAGTGCATTTGGACAAAGCAGCGCTGCAACTAACTTCACTATCTCAGAAGCGGTTTAGGAAAACGTGTTGCTACTACCTTCGCTCTGCCAGTTTTCCTTTTCCTTTATTTTATCCCACTTTTATTTCCGAGGGCATTGAACGAAGGGAGGCGATATATATTGCATCATTTGACGGTTAAATATGTACATAAAATAGGAACATATATATTACACATCATTGGACCCATGCATAATAATGGCTAAGTGTGTATACAAAATAGGAACATATATATATATATATATATATTACATCATTTGACCGATAACATAAGTTTCCTCACTGCTGACGTTTTCGTTTTTGAGTCAGCTTCTTTCCCTTCTTGTTCGTCGAAGAATAATTGCTTCTTTTGACGTATACTTCATCATCATCGTCATCTTCCCTCATTGGGTTGCCGTACTGATCATAGTCTTCCTCGTTGGCGACTCCATCCATTCCAATGATGTTCCTTTTGCCTCTCCTCAGGACAACACAGCTGGGATTGCGCGGGTCAGTTATGAAGAAGCATTCTGTCACATGCTTAGCGTGTACCCATGGCTCGTTTTTTGCGATAGAGTTCACGGTAGCGCTCTTGGCATCGGGTATAGTCATGGTAGTGAAAATCCGGCTTTCTCTTCGACATTCTTAGCCCATCGACACGGAACATCGTCGTGTTGTGCAGTCGAGTAGTCAAGCTCCCGGATCTCCTCGACCCTTCCATAAAATCGTTCGATTCGCGTTGTCGCTCCGGTCATGCATTCCATCGTCACCCTGAGTTCGATCATCAATGTCCATATCTTTGGCCTCCGTAGAACGTGTATCCGTTGATATCATATGCACGATAGGTTACGAGGTTGGGCGAGGGCCATGTGCTAAAGGCGTATATGAGCAACCCGTCCTTAGAGCCCTCCTCCGGAGGATTAGCAATAATATGCTCTTTGAACCAATGCAGGAAAGTGGAGTTGTGCTCTCTAGTAACTTCGGCGTCCGTCCCCGCATACCCCCGTCACGATACTTCTTTGCGATAATTTCTTTGTGCAAAGGCCACGAAAGGATCTACCTCGTCTAGGTGTTGTAGCACTACCAAGTTTGCTCTGTCAAAGTCGCTGCGTCGATCTGAGTATGCCACGTGCAGTTCCTTGCGACCGTTCAAAGGACCATCTCCTTTGAGCCTCCCATCGTGCTTGTTAGCGGCAAACCAACACTAACACCAAGCGGCTGGTCTGCGCCATATAGAAAATTCTCACGAAAGAGATGCACTCTTGTGCCAAATAGCCACGACGATGCTTCCATCCGGACGGGACATATTCTGAACGAATCCTTTGATGATCCCATTCATCCTCTCAAATGGCATCATGTTGTGCAGGAATGACGGCCCCAGGTCTATTATGTCATCCACAATATGGACACACAGATGCACCATCACGTCAAAGAACGCGGGCGGGAAGTACATCTCAAGCTCATTCAGTATCACAATGATCTCTTCCTATAGCCTTTGGAGCTGCTTCACACTGATCGACTTTTGAGAGATGACGTCGAAAAAGTTGCAGAGACCAATAAGCGTGTCACAGACGTGCTTGTCCATTATCCCTCTAAGGGCAACAAGTAGTATCTGCGTCATCATCACATGACAGTCATGAGACTTCATCCCGCTGAACCTTTTCTTGTCCGTGTCTAGATATCTGCTTATCTTCCCACAGTAACCGGAACAAACTTTGACTCCGGTAAGGCATTAAAGAAGGCATTGATCTCAGCCTGACTTAAGGTGAAGCAAGAAGGGGGGCAATAATCCTATTTCTTTATTTTCTTGCCCTTCTTCTCCCGTGCCTCTGTCTCCGTCTCTGTCTCGCCTGACATTTTACGGGGCGGCATGTGCAGAACTTCCCTAATTTTCAAATCTTGCAAGTCTTTTCTTGCCTTCGGCCCATCCTTGGTCTTATCCGGCATGTTCATCAGTGTTGCGAGCAAGCTCTCAAGGACATTCTTACAGATATGCATTTGATCAAGGCAATGAGGTGTATCGAGTTTTTGCCAGTACTCCAAGTCCCAGAACACAGACCTCGTCTTCCATACCTTCAGAAGCGGCTCCGGCGCCTTTCTCATCGTCTTTCCCGGCGCGGGGCACTCCTTCCAGTTTTTCAATAGCTCATCGATTTCGGCATCGCTCCGCTTACGTGGAGGTCCTCGATGCTCAGCGTGACCATTGAATAGATCTCCATGGTTTCTCCACGGGTCGTCCTATTCAAGCCATCTTCGATGCCCCATGTACACGATTTTCCCAGACCCGCCATCTTTCCTTGACGTTAGCTGCTGAGACGTCGTATCATCCATGCACCGCGTGCACCCGCAATATCCATGGCACACCTGGCTTGCCACATATCCGTAACCGAGATAGTCCTGCACTGTCGTGATCAGCGCGGCTCTCATGTTGAAATACTCACCTTCTTTGGCATCCCATGTATTGGCGGTGTTTTCCATAACGTGTCTAACTCCTCTTGAAGTAGCCCCAAATACAAATTAATATTATTTCCTGGTTGTTTCGCCCTTGAATAAGCATGCTCATGTGAATGTACTTGATTTCATGCACAACCAGGGGAGGTTGTACATCCATACAAACACGGGCCATGTGCTATGGTTGGTGTTCGGTTGCCAAACAGTTCATGCCGTCGGTACACGCCTTGAGCACGATGTTCCTTGCATCACATTCAAAATACCGATAGAAGCTGTTCAACGCTCTCCACTGGCTTCCATCCTTCACGTGTCTCAGCTTCGGATCATCTCCATCGTCGGGCTTCTTCCTCTCCGCGTGCCAGCGCATTAGCTTTGCTTCCTTGGGATCTACAAAATACCTCACGAGACGGGAGTGATCGGTAAGTACCATACAACTTTCTAGGGACATTTCTTCCGGCCTTCTTGTATCGAGAAGCATTGCACACGGACAGCTTGTTTTTTCCGTGCTCCTTCCGATAAATTATGCAATCGTTTATGCATGCATGGTATCTAACGTGTGGCAGATCAAGAGGAAGACGATCTTCTTGGCCTCATCAACACTAGTAGGACATAGATTACCCATGGAAGAACATCCTTTAGGTACTTGAGATGCTCATCGAGGCTAGTGTCGGTCCATTTGTTTTTAGCCTTCGTCTTTAGGAGTTGGAGCGTGAAACTCAAGCGGGTCACCTCAGGATTGCAACCATCATACAATGGAGTGTTCGAGTCTACCACCAGTTGCTCCAGCTTAGCCTCCTCTCTAGAAGCAGCTCTCTCAAGACTCGTCTCCTTGCGAAGCAATGCTTGAACATGAGGGTCCCTTGCGATTGAACTTAGTACCGACGAACTCTGCTCTGTGGAGTCCATGTCATTCTCTCCGCCGCCATGTCTGGCCCCTTCATCTCCGCCATGTCCGCGCTTTCTCCGCCGCCATGTCCGGCCTCTTCCCGCCGCCATTATCGATCATCTCTTCGTCTTGCCCGTGTCATCATTGCCTGCCAATTTAGAAGGCCCGAACCGCCCAAACGAAATTAAATCCTTTTCCAAACCTTGGGAATTTTGACACCCTTTCACCCACCAATTTTCCCAAAAACCCCAACTAAACATTTTTCTTTTGCAAAGCAAAGTTTATCCCGTCAGCGAACACTAGATGGTTTTTAGGGAATAAAAACAAAGTTTGTTGACAAAGAAGATCTAGGGGCTTAGGCCATTCTAAATTGCTAATTATAATAGTTTAATTTAGGGCCAACTTCAATAGGGAGGGAAAGGAAAGAGGGGGATTCCCTTAATGGATTTAAGTACTTGGATTGGAAGAGAAAGGTAGGTTGAAAAAATAAATGGGGAATATTTTGAGGGGAAAAAGGAAATTTATTAAAAAGAGGAATGGGGGGAGGGGGTGGGAAAGGTTTTGGGCTGCCTTACCCATTAAGCGGGGAAAATCTGTTTGGGTGCACCAACCCCTTTAAACCCCGCAAAGGGTAACCCATGACCAATTTCCAAAATTACCGCCCCAAAAAGGTTTGCCAAACTTCCTTAAAAACACCGTTTGAGCCCCGGCCATGTAAACTTAGGTTCGTTTTTCCATGCCGGTTATTTTTGAGAGGCCGGTTTCCCCCATTCCTTAAAATTTGGCACCAAGGAACTTAACCCGGAACCAAGTTCTTTAAAAGAAGCCAGGTTTTTTTATGGTTTGCGTAAAACAAATTCTAGAATAGGGTTTCCAGGTATTTATTAAAGAAATAAAAATTTTGGCCAATGGACAATTAGAGGGTCCCTAGGGGCCTTATGGCCCCCGAACCTTGAGAATAATTATTTATTTGCGAAAGAAATAGAGAAGGAAATAATGGTTTAGAATGGGTGGTAAACCTCCTTGGAATTGATTTAAGTGCCGGGCCCGGGAAATTTTCCCGCCGTATTAAACCAAATCAACTCCTTCACCATTTTATGTTCAGGGGATTAATTCCATCAGGGCTTGCCCAATTTTATTAATTTTAATCATGTAATGGTTGTTTTGTTAGGGTTTGGTCCCTTTCAAAAGATTTTTGCTAGCCTTCAATTTGCATTAAGGGCCCGGAAAACCTGTTTGATCCAACCCTTTAAAGCAAAATATTTTTTCCTTTGAAGTCCATATACCTTCCTATGGGTTATTCCGCCCCCAAAGGTAAATTTGGAATGTGAAATTTAAATTCAAATTAAACATTCTTGTTTTGTTCCGGTTCTCATTAAAAAGGTTTTCCCTTTATTTCCATTTAGGCCCCGTTTTCTCGGGAGGGTGGACTTCGGCCTTTCCATTCACGAGAAAATTTGGCTGGTCAACCGGAATTGGAACTAACCCGACCCCAAATTTGTTTTCAGAGAACCTGATGGTTTTTTATCGTAAAACCAAAAGTTCTTAAATGGACCTTAAACTTTCCAACCAATAATCATAAAAATAAAAAAATTTTCCCTTTTTCGCTAAAATAAACCGGGCCCAAAACCCTTGTCCAGAAAAGGGTGGGGGGAAGGGCCCTCATGGGCCCGAGAATTTTCCGCGCCAAATCCAACCAAATTTGTTGAAAAAATAAAAGAAGAAATAATTGGGTTTTCCACACCGAGCCGCCGGCCGCCCTTAAAACCTCTGGGACCCCATCCCAGCCGCCTCGGGCCCTCCCGGAGGGGATTTGGGCGCCCGTCGCTCTCAACCCATTCCTCCATCCCTTTGTGAGCCCACCGGGCCGTGGCCATCAGGCCTTGCTGGCCGGTTTTGGGCCGGATGGTTTTTTCAAACCCAGTTAGTTTTTTAGGGGTTTGGTTTTTGTTTATTATTTATTGAGATTGAGTTGCTTTAATAACTTTTGCTTATTGTTTAAAATGCTTTCATAGGGCCCGGGGCCATTATTTTCAGGATTTTGAACCCATTTTTTTTATTTAATTTTGTGTTTTTGGAATCCTATTTGGCCAAGTTTTGTTCAAACCTATTTTGTTTAATCCCAACCCCAAAAAGTTTTGCTAATCGGAAAACTTGGTGATTGAAACCAATTGTTTTTGAGGAATTTCCTGTTTCCTTGTTAATTTTTTCCCGTTTCAATTAAAAGGAGGCCTTAATTTTATCCCTTTAGTTTCCATTGGAGCTTGTTTGGGAAGGGTAGGAAAAAGATGCATGCCAAGGTTCTTTTCCATAAGCAAGAAGAAATTTGGAATCATCCTCATTACCCATTTTAATTGGGCATTTGTCAACCCAAAAATTTTCATGATTAAGGATCCGATTAATTTTTTTGGGAATTGTAGGAGGTTCCTATTTCTTTTTAAACCCTTATTTTACCTTTTTTGCTATGTTTAATCCTTAAAATATTGGTTTTGTTCCTTTAACTTTTGGTTATTGAAATTAATTTAACTTTGGCTACTTTAAATACCTTCTGGGTATTAAATTTGGTTTTTTAATTTTGAAACTCATTTTAAATTTTTGAGGAAAATTTTTGGTTCCGGTTGGTTTTCAAACGGAAAATTTGGGTTAATATTAACCCCGAAAACTGTTGGCCAATCCCAAATATTTCTTGTGGGTTAAGGGTTTGCCATACCCGGGAAGCTAACTCGGCCCTCTTAATAAGGCCCCCAAACCCCATCCCACCCCTTGACCCCGGAAAGGCAAACCCACCGAATTTCCCTTTCCGTTTAGGCCAATTTCCCTAAGGCTTTGGATTTTGAACCTTGCCAAACCCCTGGGGAGGGTTGTTGCCGCCTGGGGATTTCCGCCAGTTAGCCGGGGGTTTCTAAAAAAGCCCGGACTTTTTTTCCCCTAATATTTTTTTTTCTGGTTGGTTTTGGTTTAAGTTATTTACGGGTTGTCCCCGCTTGTTTTTAAGGAAGGTTTTTTAGGGAATAAAACACTTAACGGGGCCTTGTTTACCTGGGTTGCTTGGCTTTTTCTTTTTGGGGTTTTCCCGATTAATTTTCGGATCCCATTTGAAGGAATTTTCATTTTTAGGTTTAACTTTTCCCCGCTTATTGGGGAATCAACCTTCCCAAGGCCCTAAGTTTTGCCAAAGGCCCCATTTTCCTTTTTCCCCTAAACTTTTTTGCTTTCTTAAAAAATTTATTAAACCAGGGAAGGAAACGTTTTGGGTTTTCTTTCCGGGCAGCTTGAGGTTTGCTGTTTCGCGATTAAATTTTTTGCCAAAACCGGAAATTCCAAAAGTTAACTTTGGGGTTAGACTTTAAATTTTATTTTTAACCTCTTCTAGTTGGTCTTATTTTGTTATCCTTTGTTTTTTTATTTTAGAGTTCCCGGGTTTGTAAACCAAGCCAAAATTACGGTATTTTAGGTTTACGGATCATTAGAAAATTTGGAACCCAAAAATTTTTTTCCCTTTTTTGTTGGGACTTTCCTTAAAAATTTTATTTTTCTTTTTTGGGGTTTGGGGGAAGTTGAAATGGGAAGTCCTTATTGTTATTGTTTATTTAACCAAACCCTTTGGGGTTTTCCCTATTTAATTAATTGCCCTAATTCCCTTGTAAAGACGTATTTTTTTTATTCCATACATTGGAAGTAAAGGAATTAATGGTTTAATTAAGGTGGCTATTTAATAAAAACTGGGTTGGAATTGATTTTTGGTTTTTTAAATTTTAGTTCTTTCCCTTTCAGAAATTTTGAAAAAATGTTTAAAAATGACCAAAGGTTTGGTTCTTCCAAGGAACAAGGCCCAGGGAATAATGGGTTTAATTATGAACCACCAAAAAGGTAAAGTTGGGTGGCCCTTTAATGGGTTCAAAGGATTTCTTGGCCTGTTAAATTAAGGAAAAATTTAACATACTTTCTGAATTTAGGTTCATGGTGGATTAATCCCTCAATCTTCACCTAAATGATTTTTTAAGAAGGTTCAAATTTTCCTCTTAGTTTCCCTCCCACTTTTCCCTTATTTGTACTAATGGAAATCTTTACCACTTATAAACCCAAAGGATTTTAGTCCCCAAACCTTCCAAATGGGGTATTATGCCTTGAAATTTGATTTGAATTTTCCTTCAAAGAAATTTGTTTGGGAATCTAAAGATGTAAACCAACTACCTGGGCTTCATTTTCCTGCTATAATTATTTTCTCCCCTTCATAGGAGGGAAAATTTGGTAAGGATGAAGCATGTCAAACAAATTTGTCCCCGATCTTGTTTTTGGAGGCCTGTTGTTTCGAGCAAGCCATGGATTGATGCTTGTTGGTGGAGGGAGTATAATCTTTACCATTCTGTTTGGGAACCGGCTATAATGTGTGTAGCATGGAAGATATCGAGATATCTCAGTTGTTATGTTGACAATGAAAGTATACCACTCAAAATATTATTCATCACTATTTCAAAATCGAGCTCTGGCACCTCTACAAATTCCTGCTTCCCTCTACGAAGGGCCTATCTATTTACTTTTATGCTGATTCATCACCCTCTTATTAAAAAGCACCAGCTGAGAGGACCGCTGTCATTTGCATCCATTACTATTACTTTATATTGAGTATAACTATGAATGGATCTATTTTACCATGAATTACAATGTTTAGTCAGTCCTTGATCTTCAAAGGTGCTCTGCATTTATGTTTTGCGGTCTCAGAAAGGGCTAGCGAGATACCATCTTGTTATATCATATCATGATTGTTTTGAGAA
The DNA here is from genome assembly GCA_021605205.1 of Aegilops longissima. Classification (NCBI taxonomy): domain Eukaryota; kingdom Viridiplantae; phylum Streptophyta; class Magnoliopsida; order Poales; family Poaceae; genus Aegilops; species Aegilops longissima. The sequence goes on along the minus strand of JAHIAM010006383.1, from coordinate 1,386 downwards.
AGTGTTGTCATCCGAGATTTATTATTATTGCTCGCTAGTTGATTATGCCATTGACATGCGTAAACATGAGACCTAAGTGTTATTGTGAATATGGTTAGTTCATAATCTTTGCTAAAAACTTGAATGTTGGCTTTACATATTTACAACAACTAGAGCAAACAGAGTTTGTAAAAGTTTTTCTTTATCACTTTCAGTTTATCAACTGAATTGCTTGAGGACAAGCAAAGGATTAAGCTTGGGGGAGTTGATACGTGAGGGAGTCCTGGATTAGGGGGTGTCCGGATAGCCGGACTACCATCATCAGCCGAACTATCATTTGCCGGACTATCATCATCGACGGACTCCAAGACTATGAAGATAGAAGATTGAAGACTTCACCCCGTGTCCGGATGGGACTTTCCTTGGCGTGGAAGGCAAGCTTGGCGATACGGATATGTAGATCTCCTACCATTGTAACCGACTCTATGTAACCCTAGCCCTCTCCGGTGTCTATATAAACCGGATGGCTTTAGTCCGTAGGACAACAATCACAACCCTTACAATCATACCATAGGCTAGCTTCTAGGGTTTAGCCTCCTTGATCTCGTGGTAGATCCACTCTTGTAAACATCCAGAATATCAATATCAATCAAGCGGACGTAGGGTTTTACCTCCATCAAGAGGGCCCGAACCGGTAAACATCGTGTCCCTTGTCTCCTGTTACCATCCGCCTAGACGCACGTTCGGGACCCCCTACCGAGATCCGCCGGTTTTGACACCGACATTGGTGCTTTCATTGAGAGTTCCTCTGTACGCACCGATAGGCTTGATGGCCTCTTCAATCAACAACGACGCAGTCTGGGTGAGACCTTTTTCCCGCAGATCTTCGTCTTGGCGGCTCCTGCGGGCCAATCCCTTGGCCATCCGAGCAGATCGAAGCTTACGCCGCCGTCGAGTCAGGTTTGGAAGCCTAAACTTCACGGCCGATATCGCGGGACTTGATCCTCGATGGATCTGAGCACAGCCGAGCGTGCGCGCTATCACGATGGGCATGACCTAACTCCGCCGCGGACAGCCCTTGAGGTCAGACACGAATCCGCCCGACTCATAGTCCGGAGCCGATCGCTCGGATCGAGGACGGATGGCTGGACACCGCCAGAGCTGCAATTCCTACGGCGATGGAGCCGAACACTTACCTTGTCCCACACAAAGCCCATGACTCGAGGTGCGGACTCCGCCGGACTCAACCTCCTCGCGCTTTGCCGCGAATCCGATTGGCGCCGATCATGGAGTTCACCGCTGCGGACATATTTCAGCACTTCGCCTTCGGCGATATCATAAATTCATTGAAGCATCTCTCGCTATTCCGAGAGCCTCGGCCGAACACGCCGGATGGTTGGGACGCGA